>JACXSJ010001022.1:96712-129790 GCA_014851325.1 Pentalonia nigronervosa | reverse complement strand
TAATATTTAATGGTAATATTTCATAACAATTATTACAACAATCATAAATATTAAATAGTAATAAATAATAATTACAAAAACATAAATAAATAATAACAGCAAAAATGGAAATATAATATAATTATAACAAATTTAGAATTTTAATAAATAAGTATAATAAAAGGAAGAAACTAATTATAATTATAATAATTATAACAATGTACTTATTAGTTTAGTTATTACTGCATTTTTAAATTAGATTTCAAAATAATCCTCTCTTCAAACATATCATCTGATAGCTTGTTGGATTTTGGTAAATTAGTCATAGTTGCATAAGAAAATAATCTTTCGACGGCAGCTGATGACGGCATTGGCGTTAAAATTTATTCGAATAATCATAGATGAAAATTATTCGAATAAATTCTTATTCGAATAATCATAGTTGAAAATTATTCGAATAGTTTTTTGTTCGAATAATCATAGTTGAAAATTATTCGAATAGTTTTTTATTCGAATAATTATAGTTGAAAATTATTCGAATAGTTTTTTGTTCGAATAATCATAGTTGAAAATTATTCGAATAATCATAGTTGAAAATTATTCGAATAGTTTTTTATTCGAATAATCATAGTTGAAAATTATTCGAATACATTTTTATTCGAATAATTGTAAAAAAATCATTCGAATAGTTTTTTATTCGAATAATTATCTAGATAAAATTTTGCCCAACTCTGACTATATACAACGAGGTTGCAACTATTACTGCAGTATTTAACAAAAATGACTTGTAACTGCATACTAAACTTAATACTCTCAGAATTTCCACATACCCACATTATCGAAGTATTATTTATAAATTTGGTAACAAGTGTCCGCAATAGTGTAATATTCGGGAGTCCGCTGATAAAACTATAATCGTTTGCATTCGTGTTATTAAAAAGGTCGCCCCGATAAGAACCGTCCGCAGTCGTGTATCACCGCATAATATCATATAAGAAAATTATATTTTAATTCGTGTTAATTACACATTTAATTCAGCTCGTACTATAGATAAGACAAAAAATTAAATATCTTGGTTCAAGCGCTACTTAATAAGAATCAGACACCTGCAGTGCTTGAATAGAAATGGTCGCAGGGGACGGAGTGACAAGAGTCCTTTTTATTTTTAAAAAAAAATATTTATGCGTACCCCTTCTTAATATATCCAGTCAATAAAACATAAATATTCACTTCACTATTTAGGTACGCACATTTTTCTTACATTTCTACACCCCTCTTCTAATTTTTTTCAATTCAAGCACTAGTAAGAACTAAATAATTTATTAGTGATGCTAGATGACCATGACACCGTCATTACTAAAACTTATTATTAAGTCTAAACAGTTAACAGTATTGTACACACCACATGTTTACACATGCGACATACCGAGTAATCGATAGAAATCCTTAATGTTTATTTTCGTTATATTGTTCTTAATTCGTCACGCACTCGCGTTTTATATTTTTTCACCAATTGTCGAGGTTCAGTCGCAAAATTGTAGCAAAACGCTATTGAGATCCAAATTGACAAGACATAATTTTTAAACGACGTTCATCCTTGACAAAAAAAAAATACATTACATAGATATAGGATGACTTTTCCAGAGGTGAATATAAGAGAGGTTATGTTGGTCGACCTCCAGGACCTTCTACACTTTTTTGATTTTGCTCAGTAAATGGTGTAGTAGTGTAGTACTTCAATCGGACACAGTACTCAGTAATTGGTAAGTCTGTACAAGTATATCACGAGTAAAATAATAATAATGTTGCAATTTCTAATTTACATAGCTACAACTGACAGGCATCAATTTTCATAGTCATACCGACGTTCAGCGTTCTGACAGGGGACATAAAATTATTATTTGTTATAATTTGTTTGTACTTTGTACAGGAAACTCGGCTCCAGTAGTAGCGGCTGGCGAGAATATCATTTTATGAAGCGACCAATTCAGTGGCGCCGAACTTCTAAAATTGTACTCAGGCCAAATGAAAATACAGCGGCCTCAAGCCTCCCCCCCCCCGCCCCTCATGGCTTTAAACCTACACTTTTACTTTGCATAGAAAATAGTTAGTGCTTTCAAATTACAAGTGTTATTTGTTTGCAGTTAGTTAATAGTACAGTTTTTAATAACACCAACAATAGGGTCAAATTTTTAAGGGTTAATTTTGCTTACAGTTCTTAACTCCCTATCTGGAATCTTCCAAAATGCGTACATTATATATATATATACGGTGCAATGTTTATATTACTCATCTGTATTATTGTTACAGTACCTATTTAAATATTATAACATTCTACGATTACTATCTGGTATCTATATAGAACTTTCAGATTCTATAAATATCATATTTCAATTAAACAATTTAATATATATATCTAATTAGTTACTAAATTTGTTAATTAACAAATATCACAATTAATTAAATCAGCAATAGAATTTGTACATGATATATAGGCAAAAAATAAATATTTTTTTTTTTATAGTATTAAGCAATATAATAATTTTACTATGAAATAATAACTCAGTATATTAGTTATTATTTGTCTAAGCGTAAAATTGATGTTTTAGATATAATATAAATAATAAGATAATTAATTAAAACGTTAATAACTTGACCAAAACAGAAATTTTTGAAGCAAATATATCAATGAATATTTAAAACGAATATTTTATACTGGTTTTTGTTTTTGTTAAAAAACTTATAGCAGCTAATATATCCAAGTCACAAGCTTGCAAAACCTTACTGAGTGGTTCAACAATATCAAATATACTCTTTAATATAAATGCAGGTATTATAAAACGCGAAGACTGAAAATAATTGAGCAATCCACTGCACTCAGAACCAGTTTTGTAATATGTGGTATCTTCATATGTCTTCACTTCACTCGACAAATTCAAAATTGCTTCCAGTGTCTCTAATACTGTGGTTAAAGTAAATGATGTTGACATCCACCTAATTGTACCAACTCGTTTGACAGCTCATATTTGCTTATGGAGATATATTTGTAATTGTTTTAGTCTATATAAATCTGCTCTTTTCTTATTATTTTATGAATTTGTATAACTTTTCCAAATTACCAAATAAATTAATTGCTTCTGAACATGAACCAACAGCAGACAATACGATTAAATTTAATCTACACACATAACACCAGATGTATAAGACTCTAGGATTAATTTCCAGGATTAGAGCTTACAATCCATTATATGTTCCTCACATGTTTGTTGCACCATCATATGATTGACCAATAAGGTTATTTTTCCAGTACAAAGTATTCCTTCCCATTTCTAAATGGTTCAAATAGTGCTTCACCTGTGGTATTTGATGACTCGGTTTACGCTAAGAAGTTTTCATGGATTTTTCCATCAAAAAGGTATGTAACAATAAATGAAAGCTGCTCTTTATAAGATACATTAAATGTTGAGTCTATGCATATACTAAAAAGTTGAACAGAATTAATTTGTGCTTTTATTACTAATAATACATATTCAGCAACAAATTCAATGAGTAAGTTTTGTCTTTCCCATGAGATCAAAGAATATTCTTTTCTTACATTGTTTTTCAAATTACTTATATATACTGATAATGTAAGTGAATATTGTGCTATTAAAACTACCATATCTTTGAAATTTTCTTTCAACTCATTTTTCCAGCATTCATTGTGTCCTCTAAAAGATAAATTGTGTTTTGCTAAAAATATAGTAATCTTTATTGTTTTACGTCTTTATTGAAAGAGACTTGATGATGATGTTCTTCAGTTTATGGAGGTAGACTAGGTAAACAACATGTACTAAGTTTAATTTTTAGTGAAGCAATAATATGAGTTTCACATACTTCATGTTTGATTATGGACATTAAAATATAAATCATTCTTCCAGTAGTTGAAGCCATTTTTTATCCAAGCATCATTTGATTTGGCACTATAAATAATGCAATACAAGCAAAATATTTTGTCAAGCTTTGGAGAGTATGTCAGCCGTTCACGATTTATATAGGTATTGCCAACTAATTTTCTTGAGTATCAAGAGCTATGAAAATTTCTGTTAAAAGTATCTTTGGGAAAATTTTTATTTTCCAATTCACAATTATTTGGTTAACAAAGACCTAACCTTTGAACCATA
This sequence comes from Pentalonia nigronervosa, assembly GCA_014851325.1. Taxonomy (NCBI): domain Eukaryota; kingdom Metazoa; phylum Arthropoda; class Insecta; order Hemiptera; family Aphididae; genus Pentalonia; species Pentalonia nigronervosa. Next base: position 125,648 of record JACXSJ010001022.1, on the reverse strand, counting down.
TTCCTTAACTCTGGAGTCCATGATTTAATTTTAATAAACCTAGAACGATCATTTTCAAAGACAATATTTTTCTCAAATAAGTTGTTTTTAACTGTTAAAGTTATAATCTGAAAATGATAAAAAACAATTTTATATATTTTATATATAATTTTATATATATGGTAAATGTAACATTAAGACCAATACTTATGAATTATTAAGTGAAAATTATTTATTTAGGCTATCAAAATGTTTTTATTATTCTCAAACTGCATTGATATATTATTATATTTAATTTTATTTATTTTCAATTTAACATTGTATGCATAATTTGATTTAACATATTAAAATAATTTTAAAACAATAAAACTATGGTGTTATTAAATAATAATTTAAATTAATTATTGTTTTTATAAATAAATTAATGTTATACAAATTATGAAGAATTACTCACCACAATTTTATCTGGTTGAACTTTATCATTATCATACTTGAAAAATGAATCATTCACTACAGCTTGGATGACCTGACCTATTGGAATTTTCTAAAAACAAAATGAATAAACATTTAAATAAATATATATATATATATATATATATATAACCTATGTTGAATAACATAATTTACATATGTATATGCACCTTAAGGCTTATTAAAAATAAAATGTTTTAAGATATATTTTAAACTAATTATTGTTTTTAAAATTAAATAAACAATTGCCATGCAAAGTAATAATTTACTTCAGTTTTATCTAGTTGAATTACTTGATCATTATCATATTCAAAAGACGAATATTTAATAACATCCTTAATGATTTGATCTACAGTAATTTCCTAAAAAAATAAATAAATACTTAGAGAAAAATAATATTTTGTTTTTATATAATTTAATATACTAATATACCTATTATAAGGGCTTTATGATAACATGTGTACAATTTTTAGATAAAGAGTAATCAAATATTAAACATTAATTTCCAACAAAATAAAATATTTACTCTAGAACTACTAGATTTATGATTAAACATATCAGAAATATTTTTACACTTCTCAGTTTCTTTTATGAGCAACTTTCTTTGTTTCTCTCTATTTTTATCAGCTCCTCCACAAAATCTTCTTTTGCCTTCTATTTTCATGCAAGCGTGTAACCATTATAAGGTACAAGTGAAAAAAATAGACTATAAATATATTATTTCTTTTATCTTAATGTTCTAAACCATATTTAAATATTTTTATTTTGCATAATCACTTAACTTTTAATTACATTTTTATATTTTAATAATATTAAAGATAAAATAGGGAAGGTTATATGTACTAAGAAAATATAGGCAATAGGAACTACGTATATTTCTCATTTAGTTAGTATGAAATCCAATAATATTCTAAAATCGAATACAAAGTAGACATTTATATAAAAATAATTTTAATAAATTAAGATATACATAAAAAATATTTAATTACTAGGTACTTACCTAAAATGTTGCAGCTGTATTACAGTAAACTCACCATTGTATGGTGGAATCACAAACAAAATTTATTTATTTTTTTTAAATTGTCATAAATCGTAATACAATTAAATAAATTATAATAATACAAATACAAAATAAACTACAAGTCCCTACATCCTCTTTTATTGAGAATAATTAGGAAATGACAGCCATCTGCTATATCTTTAGGTTCGGTAACAAATTATAAGCATACTTAGCAATACTTATATTTTTGTCATCAACTCATCACAATGTTGAAATTTAAAAATATTATGTGAGAAAACCAGTAATCCACAAATGGTTTTGAGGAAACATCAATAATAATGATAACGCAAGGCACCGTAATATATTACACATATCTAATATGATTTATTATTTTTATACTTTATGTTTTTGTCATGGTGTAAAGACTGAGTTATTTAAATAAATACTAATATATCCCTTATGTATTAATTATTATGTTGGTCATAAAACTGCAAAGTGCAAACCATAGATCGGCCTCTCTGATCCACAGCCACATTTTAAAAATGTGACTAGGCTGCGGCCTGACCTAAACATAGGGTTCAGCGCCAAGTGGGAATGGGCAAGGTGTGCAAATGCCACAGGCCCACAACTAATGACTGATGAGAGCCCTAGCCAACTAACAATGCCCTATATTTTATAATATAATTTTACAATAGAATAATAAATATGAAAATAATATTATTTTCGTATTTGAAATAAATTTCACGAATTGCAGATCAATGACCAATTTTATTTTGGTAGCTATATATTAATAGTACCTACTTACCTACCTAGTACCTACAAACTACTTTACGTTAATAATAATGAAAATGAAATATAATCATGGGGGCTAATGTAGAAAAATTAAAATTGTCTATCTTAGGTCTGGGAATTAGTAAAAAGCACCACGAAGAAGTTAATAATGACCGACGACATTCAATAACTGAAGAAAATTTAAAAATTTAGTTTATTTTTTTTTATATAACATTAGGCACTGCATTGTTTCAGATTTTTAACATTTAAAGTTTTCAAACAAATTTTTTTTTTCATTATAAAAATGTTACATCAAAATTATTAATGTGTTATTGTGTCAGATGAAAAAAATTTAATTTAAAATGCTCATTAAAGAAATAATAATAAAATATTAAAATAATTAATGATAATGCAAAATTGAATGAAATACTGAAACCTATCCCATTGAAACAAATGTTGATGTTACCTAGCATTTAATATCTTACCAAGTTTTATAAGCAAATGCATGAACTTACAAACTTATATCTTGTAAATTGTAGAGTATCATTAGCTAAGTTTATAGTGTTAACATTTATTTTGAACATACCTAATTTATAGAAATCAAAGATGATTAAAAACAATATTATTATTTTATAGGTTTTTTATATGCATTATACATATTAACTACTTAATAAGTTAATATTTCGTACCAGGGTTCGGAAATTAAATACTTTGGTAAAGTTACTTTTAACTTCCTTTATTACTAAGACTTGTATCACTTTGATATGAATTAGATCATGATCATGTCACATATTTCACTAACACAAATCAAAACCAAATAGTGCTAGGCACCCTAAGACACATGATTCAGTAAAATGAATCTGTCTGTTTTTGACATTCAAATATAATATTGCTAGATCTGATGGGCATAAAAAGTTAAGCACGTGTAGAGCTTTAAACACATACCATTTGTACTTTTAAATAAAATATAAATTAAGATACAAAACACAAATAACTATAATTCACATTGAATTAGTAGGTAGATGGTTTCCAATCAAAAGTGAAGCAATACTTGGAACATTTAAAAAGTAATGAAAAAGAATTTATATTAAGACTAGATATTATGATATATTACTGTATAATTGACATTTATATACATAAATTATTTTGTCAACAACAAACTATGAAGTATAACTCCCAATAAGCTTTCAAAAAGACTTCAGAAGTTTTCTTTTAAAACTTTTTTATCATATTATCATACAAACAAATATAATAGTACAATACATACAATAGAAAACATTGTTTTCAATCACAGTAATATAAAACTGAACAGCAGTATAACAATTGTAAATTTAATGTATTTCAGAAGTAATGTCTTATTATTTCTTATTACATAAAATACTCTTTAGATTAAAACAATAAAAATATATTACTTTTAATAATAATCAAGCACCTATGTTTTCTGGGTCTGAATTTTCACCAGCATCATAACTTGCATCATTACTTGTATCAGATAGTGGAGTGAATGAACGAGAACTATCACCAATGCTCTCGAAACTACTATTACTGTTGCTACTGCTACCACTTGAAAAATTATTCATGCCACCTGCTGACATTCCACCAATCATATCTTCCAATAGTGAGGGAAACACTAATAAAATATTTGAACAAAACATTTATTTTAAACTACTGTATACTTAAACATTAGCTTTTCAATATAATATATTATAAGTTAAATAAATATAAATTATTATAATACATACAAGACATGTTTTCATCTTCTGATCCGGAACCTTCAGAATCAACATCTTCATCTTCATCATCTTCAACCTAAATTTACAAATATGATTAACTCTAGTTCATCAAAATAATCATAAATAAAAAATTACAGTTTCATCTTCGTTTCTAGATCTACCAACATCGTATATTCGTACAATTGACTCATCAATATTTTCATACATTCCTTGATTTTCAACAATAGCTATTTGAGTATCAGAACTATTGCAAGCCATATGATAAATGAATTTTTTTACATCAACAGTGGCTAGACACATAAAACAATTAATAAAAATAAATAAATTTTATATTTTAATGTTTTATAAATACAAAATGTCAAAATTTAACATCATGTTTATTATATTTACCTATATTTGAGTAATCACTAGGATCTAAAGTCTTAAATGAAGTTTGGTAAGAAGAATCATTTTCAATTTCTTGATCAATGACATACAAATACATTCCTTCTCCAGATTTGGAGAATGTCACATTACATTGATCAAGACTTGACACTGTACGCAACAACTGGAATGTGCGCATATCCCAGACTTCTGTATTTGATATAATCTACAAAGTTATAGGTTGTAAATTAGTTTTTGGATTACAATGTAAATCAAACTTATATTATAAATATGTCTTACCTCAAGTCCATTTGGATGGAAAATTCCACTCACACATTGATTTAATTTATCAAACTTGTGAATTTCTTTCCCAGCGATAGCATCCCATAATACACCATCTGATAACACCAATTCATTTGTAGCATCAAACGCTGCTCGATTTCTAGTATATTGATTTGAATGTCTTGGAACTAATGTTATAATTCTTTTACTAGTTTCCAAATCATATATCTAGGAAAAAATGTTATGAAAAATTGGGTTAAAATAATTATAATGGGTAGCTGAGATTTAGTAATTACTGTTGCTATTTCAGCTTTAGTTCCAAGTATTTTGTTTTGGTCATAATTGCTAAATGTGCAATATTCTTCATGGTCCAAAGAATATCTAAGAAAAAAATATTTTAAAACATAAGAAATTAAAAAAAAAAAAACAAGTTACAGTAGAATTACTTAATATTGATTGCATTTTCAGTTATAGACCAAATAGATGTTAAAGGCGCTCGCCAAGAAGCAGAAGATAATAATAGCTTTTCATCATTACTGCATTGTAAGTCTACAATATATGAATCATGTGCTGAAAATGATAGTTCTTCTTGAGAAGTAAATAAATTGAATACTTTTATTTCACCATTGTACGTCCCAATAGCAACACGATTTTGGCTCTATAATTAATATTTTTTTTTATTATTATAGCAATAAATATATATATGTATTTTTATAATAGACTTACTAAAAACTCGCAACACGTGAAATATGCTTCTTCATCATCCATGTGGAAATTGCGTGTTGGACAAAAACGACTGTGTATTAGTCTTTGGTTTAGTTTTCTAGAATGTATATTTTTGGTAAATCGCATAGCAAAGTTTGTACACATTGAGCTCCTTGGTTTAGGATCAGGACATTTGTGTGGACTATTATGAAAACATGATTAAGTACATATTTGTTTGGTAATGAAATATTTAAACACTTACACAAATAAGTTGAATTGAGGACATGTAACCATGGGATGTTTACACGAAGCATGCTGATTGGTTAAGTATTCTGTAACAATAGATTCTAAACTAACCTTTGAGTTAGTATTATCAGTAAGTGATATTAAATCTTGATCAATTTTTTTATGAACCGATTTAGACATAGGGGACTCCAGTTCCTGTTCGGGCTCTAATTTTGGACGAATTTCTGTTCGTCTAGATAAATAAAATACAATTGATAAATTTGCTTAAGATATTTAAATATATACAAGATACCTATTGACATTCAAACGTATAGGAGTTGAATTTATTCCTCTTGCACTAAACCCTGCACCTAAAGGACTATTTGATGAATTGGCTAATTCAGATTTTTGGTTCTGAATTGTGTGTCTTGAACTTATTGGGGAAATTCCTCCTCCAATAGGCCGATTCTTAAATACAAAAATATTTATTAGTATTTATATAATTAACCGACAAAACTAAGTATCATACTTAAAATATTTTTCTAAAAGGACATGACTCACATGTATTGTATCCATCTTACAATATAGAAAATTTGCATTCATTAGAATCAATTTTGTGTTGATAGTTTTAATATTACTCTAAATAGACTAATAATCATCAAATTTAAAGGTAAGTAAATGTATGTTTTCTTGTTATTTTAATTTCAAAGCAATATATAGTTTTTTTTTTAATTTTACATACTTATAACTCATTTTAAAATTAAAATAAAAAAAACCAACAAGACCACAGACAATTAATCTATTTACTGGAATATTTAAAATAAAAACACAAAATGGTTTGCCGATTACAAATTTGATGTTGATAGTTTATAAGAAGGAAGGAACGCATGTAGAGATTATAACCTCTTAAGCATAATACTTACACGGCAATGGGAAATATATGTAAATGGTACAGACTTTTTCTCAGCTATATTAAGATTTGCTTCTTGGACTAATGATTCTGCAGTTGTGGACAAACCTTTTGCCATTAAATGTTGATGCATTAAAAGAAGCAATTGCTGTTCATTGAAATTAATTTTAGTTTGTGCAACAATGTTTGCCTACAAATAAAATAATTTATACAAAAAATCATTAAAATTGATAATTATATTTTTCGTCACTTAGTGGTGCTAAACTAGAATGACCGTACGTTCCGTCAAACTTTGAACAGGACACATATTATCCCATTTCTACCATATTATACTTGTAGGTATGTATGTATACATAGCTCATTATATGATAATCTCATGTTAGATAAATAAAATAGAAATATAGAACAAAGGCAATAAAAAAGTTATCAAGTAATATACATTTTATCAAAATTCTTCTTCAATTTAAGTCTTAAGTTCTTCTATTTACTATTTAATATTATTTTATTTACAATATCATTCAGCTTGTCTTAAAATTTAAAATAATTTAATATTAAACAAATTCTAATCAAATCTTTGTCATAAGTTATATAGTTGTTAATATTAATTTTATGATAAATGACATAAATCTGCTTAATATAAATAAATAAAATAGGGAGGGTTCTCAAACTCTTAAAATTTTAAACATAATGAACAGTTGAAATAATTTTAACATAATCAAGATCAAAAAGTTTGAGCAAGAATTTTTACAAATTAAAGACATACTCGATTTATATTTGCCATAGATGCTTCTATTTCAGCTCCATTATTTTTTTTTTTTCCTGAAACCAATTCCATTAACTCTAGAGCATATTTTTGAAATGTTACATGTTCTTGACGTTTTTCTTGCAACACAGGATTTTTCATTAAGTCTATAACATTATATATTCATTAAAAAAATAATTCATAAAAATATCATTTATAAAATTTATCGCATTTTTTGGTACTCTTCTAATATGCTAGCTACCCATAAACTGGTATCTACCAAAACACTGTATGCATGTAGTATGCTACCTACTATAGTTATTTTTATTTTATTTCTTTTTATTACAGGAAAGTACATTTGAGTCATTAAGATAAATAATATATTATAGCAGTTATACAAAATGATATCTTAATAGCCATTATGATATTTGATCCACCAAGACCCATGATAACTTACTGTTAGATATATTATTTTAGTCTATATTGTGTCTATGTTGTGTTCGTGTAAGTATCCTATTCGTTGCGAGTTTTACTTTTTATTTTTTTATTTTAAAATAAACAAAAATGAATAAATCAATGCACTATTTGTACGGGCACATAATATGTAATGAGGAAACATGTGTTAATTATCTTCAAGAGAGAAACTTGCTCCCAGAACTTGGTAGTTGTTTCAAATTAAAAGATTGTGTTATTTGTGGGGGTACGTTGAAAGAATATCAAAAAAATAATTGTAAAAGAGACTCAAATGGTGATTAATTAAAAACTATTTATTTACGATGTCAAAAAAAAGGTTGTCAAACTTATCACTCTTTAAGAAAAAAAAATCCTTTTTTTACATATCACGATAAAAATGGTAAAAGTGGTTTAGCATTAAATGAAATTGTTGAATTAGTATGGTATTGGGTGTATCAAATACCAGTTTCAATGATCGAAAAATTTACAACAAAAACTCGTAATACAATTGTAGATTGGAATAATTTATGTAGAGATGTAGCAGTTGCAAATTTGATAAATATAAGAAAATGGGTGGTCCAGGGAAAATTGTTCAAATTGACGAGTCACTATTTCAAGGCAAGCGTAAATATAATAGAAGATGATTGAGAAATGGAGATATAATTCCAAATGTAGATGACAATGTATCAAGTGAAGCTGACGATATTGATGATGATCATTCGACTCAAAGAAATTATGGTACTCGCACTCGCATTCAAGGTCCATGGATTTTTGGAATGTGTTGTAAAAATATTGATGGGGTTATAGAACGAAGATTTTTTAAAGTGGAAAAAAGGGAGAAGGCAACTTTATTACCAATAATACAAAATAAAATAGAACTAGGATCAATTATTTATTCAGATCAATGGCGAGCATATAGTACTTTAAAAGATATAGGTTATCATCACAAAACCGTCAATCATTCCAAATTTTTTTTTGATCCTACAACAGGCGCCCAAACACAAACGATCGAGTGTATATGAAGACATGTTAAAACTAAATACGGAATTAAAACCCGAGGAGCGACAGATTTATTAGACCGACAATTAATAGAAGAATGGTGGCGGTCCGTTAATACCCAACACGATTTATTAGAAGTTTTCTGGAATGATATAAAAATAATAAATAATGATAATGACATATTGAAATATTATGAAGTACTTGACAACGGTAAATTAATAAATTATTTAGTAATAAATTGTTGTTAATTTGTTATTATTTTATGGTAGGTAGCTTATTTTATGGTAGGTAGCATACTACACCAACGAAGTAGCGGTAGGTAGGATATTAGACGAGTACACATTTTTTAATTGATAATACAATTTTTAAGATTCATTCAAATTAAAAATCTTAAAATAATTATTTACATACTTTGTAATTGACCACTGGTAAATAAAGGTAATTTGCTTATAATTTGGCGAACTGATTCACTGCGAGCCAATCCAGCTAATGCACGAGTTGCTAATCCTCGTATAGCATCGACATCAGTAATTGGAGATTTAATAGTCATTAAAGTAAGTAAAACCTATGGTTAAAAAACTATAAATTATCTCCACAATACACATGAGTACCAAACTTTTTAGAAACTACTTTTTGTACAATTATTGAAATATATTGAAAAAACTATTACTTAGTAATTTCTAAAGTACCTTAATTACAACAACAGTATAATATATAACAATATCTATACAAATATATGAGTTTAAAGAAAAGTTTTTGCTATTCTCAATATAAGTGCACCAAGCTAAATAATTTACTATTGGATAATTCGAAAGTCATATACTCATATCATATTCTAACTACTCAACCAATTAAATATGCTGAAACTAAACTTACCATAATTCCATTATTATTTCTAACACAATCCCAAATTTTTTCAATCACTGCATCATAAGTCTTAGGTGTTCGTTTTTTTGCTGATCCATATGATGAATAGTATGCTATACCTCCACCTTCCTAATGTATAATATTTATTCATTAATTTATAACACCAAATCAAATTGAAATTAAAAGTTAAATGAAAATATATACCCTATGTATTGGTGCACAAACACAAGTTATAAGGACAGAGAGTGCAGCTTTTTGAATATCAGCATCTAAAAGATCTCCTTCTGCTGCTTTTATAATAATATTAAATCCCACAGTATCATTTTCAGCTTGTGGATCATCTTCCATTAATGAGGTATCATTTTGATTATCTACTGAAATTTTAGGTGATGGTATTTCACATAATTCCAATTGAACTTTTGGTAATACAGCACATATATTTATTACTTCAAGTGCATTTTTAATCATTTCACATCTGTAATTAAATTTAATAGATAAACTAGCATAAATAAATAAATCAATAATGTTATCTACTCATGCCTTCCAGAAAAGTTCCATTCATGGGCCAAACTAATTATTTGCAATAATAAACTTAAACCACCCAATTTTAGTAATTGATCAATTGGTGTCCAATGGCTTTTCAGGGACACAGCATTTGATAATAGCTCTATTTCTTCTTGTACTTCAGCACGAGATTTTTTTGTAGACTAAAATATAATACAGATAGTTTATATAGATATTGTTTATTCAATTAAGTTTTTAAAATGTCATACTTTATAACCAGGTACTGTGAGAAAATTATGAACCATTGTTGATGAAATTAACAAACCGGAATCTCTCATTTTAGCTCGACGTATTTGCTGAGCTTTTATATGTAAATGGGCTTCAAAGTAATGTTTTAAACCAGCACAGACATGTCGAATAATTTGTCTTGAAGAACATTCAGCATCTTCAGTTAATGAACTATATGCTGGATCTTCAGATGAAAGAATAGGCAATGTACTAACCTGTAGAAATTATTATTAGAAGCACATTTCATTTACGTAATTTAACTTGGAATAATTAAATATATCATACCACATTAACAAGTTTACGTAATCCATCATGGTTATCAAATATTTCTTGAATAACTCTAAAATGAAAACTATAACTGAAGAACATAGTCGCATGACATCTACTAGAATCATGAGAACACTCCAACAACCAAAGTGCATACCTTATAAATGATTAAAAACATGTCAAGTATAATATTATTAAATAAAAAAATATTTTGACATACTTTACAAGATCAATAAGAACATGTTCAGGTAAAAGGCAAATCCTTTCCATAGCTTCCTCACAATATGACAAATAATAAAAGCAAATTGAAACACCAGTTGATGGAATACTAGGTTTTGGAATAAGAAGTAATTTCTAAACATAAAACAAATTAATTATTTTTAAATAAAATACATTCAACATTTTTAGAATAAAAAAAAATCAAAATTTAATGTCAGATAAGTCTAAAGTATACTTATCACAACATTTAATGTGTGCAATATACAATAAAGCAAACATATATTTACAGCAGACGTGTTAGCATTTGCAGACCCGGATCAAATATAATTTTAAATAATTAATTTATTAGGTATCAAAAATAAACTTTAATTTAGATTGATCATACATAAGTAGTACACAGTGGATTAAATCATATTATATTAAATTTAAAATCAGGGCTCAAAACAGTTTTGGTTTTACTAATTAATGATTGTTATCAAATATTGACATTAATTATTAAAATTTAAGGTCATTATATTAATATTTCCTATAATATTAAATAGAAATTACTATGGCCACGTTGATAAAGAAAAAATATGAATAATTAAACAATAAAATTATTTATGAAACAAATCGGGACTTGAAAGTACTTTTTGAGATTTTTTTGTTTTATTTAAATATTTTCTATACACAATGAAATTTTCATAATATTTAGTCGTTTATACCACAAGTACCAATTTACACTGTTCTACAATACCAATTGACTATTTAGTTAATTAATAACATTAATATGTGATATAATATAATAACAATATACTGTTTAAATTGTTTGAGTGGGTAGGTTTTTTTTTGTAACCATCGTAATTTCTAATAAAATAAATTTTTTCAACAACAAATTAACATAAAATATAAAAAACATACTTGCAATCCTTGCGAAGCAATAAATTCTGTGGCAAATTTTTTATGGCATAAAAGAGCAGCCAAGTATTTTAATGCTTCAAAAGTTAAATAACCATTTTGTTTTTCTGAAGAGTTAATTATTTTCATAACCAAGTTGAGTGAATTTTTTTCGTAGGCATGAGTTAAAAACTAGAAACAAGTCTTTTTTTTAATTTTATCAAACATTATGTACATTAAAATAAAAAATACAAACCTCTTGATATTCTCCAGTTGGAACTAAATATTTGAGACAATAAACTAATTTTGTTGTCAAATTAGGTGGATAGATTTGTACCCAGTTACTTGTATTAGACTCAGTAAAGGATGAATTACTATCACCACAAATACCATTTTCTTCTAAAATTAAATACATAATTAAAATAAAATACTATAAAAATTAAAAGCAGCGTTTGGAAGGAACAAATTTGCAGAAAGAATTTCTTTTAAAGGATGTGTTGAATATATAAGTTTTGATAAAGAAAAAATTAGGTATGAAACAAAACTATATTTTTCTACAAAAAGATAAATAAAACGTTCTGTTTATTCAAAATGTTATTTTACTGTTAATGTAATAAATAAGTTTTAGTGTCAAAGAATATGTATACAAAAATAAAATTAACCATTAAGAACAGATTGAAGGTACATAAAAGCTATTTGATTTTAAATAAGTTAGAGATCATTATGGGAAAATAAATTTGTATTTAATATATTTCAATTTTAAATTATTATAAAGATGAGATTTTATCAAGTAATTTATTAAACATTAGGATCTTGCATTTTTTATTTTCACAATTTTTAGAACTAAATTGTTTTTTAATCAAAAGGAATAGCAAAAGAACAAATTTTTATTATTTTTAAAACAGGGAAAGGAAAAAAATCCTTTTTAAATAAAATATGCCAAACACTAGTAATAAATATATTTGATTTACTAGGAGAGTCCCCAAAACAAATATTTATGTTCTTGTTAGAATCTTCCACGGTTTTATCAACTTCTGAATTAACAGTACTTATTGGCTTGAGTCGCACTAAACAGTCATAAAGTAATTTTTTATTATTATAATGGTCAATTTGAGATCATATTATGTAGTCTACATAAAAAAAAGTTTGATGGATAGACTTCAATTGATTTCAAATTTAAATGATGAAAATATTTTTAGTATTATCTTAATATATTTAAATTATTAAAATAATGATGTTTTATAGTTAAAATTCATCAATTATAAATTAAAATACATTTTTTCCTATAAATAATTTACTATAAGAATGAAAAATTACTTTTTCTTTTTGGTAATGGAGCAATTGTATCTTCATTAGGCTGATCACTATTTATATTTTTATTGATTTCAAATTCACAAAACTGAGTATAGTAAAAATGTAGACGATCCAATACAATTGGAACAAGTCTATTATTATCTTCTCTACAAAATTTAAAATTATATTTTAATATTATTTATACAATTGTATCATAATAAATACTAAAATTATACATACTTGAAATTAGCAGCAATGTCTGTCAACTCCATACAAGATGCCAATAAAGCCGTTGCATACGTCTGCAATGGTTCATCAACATTTTCTGCCCAAGAGAATAGCCTTTTAATAAGTTGATCATTTGCAGGCTAGAAAACATAATTTTTCTTTATGTTAACAAATAATAACCTCATAAATTAAATATTTACTTACACTTTCAAAAACAACAGTTGTTTCTAAACCTGGTATGAGATTCATTATAAGCCTGCATGCGGTAATATTTAATTCGTGGTTATCTCTAGTTCGTCTTGGCCAATGATGTTCTTTTAAATAATCCATTACTAACTGAAAATATTAAATAGACACAAATTTGAATTATATATAATAATTTTATATGATCAAAATATGCATTAATTTAAATACCCACCTTATTCATTAAAGAATCCTTACGAAACAAAATCTTGTACATCTGGCCCAATGCACAAGTAGGATCTATTCGGGATGGATGGCGATCATCAAAAGGATCTGGATCTTTTTTGAGATAATTTCTTGATTCTGCTTCAAATAATTCACATAATCTGGAAAAGATTAAAATCATAAATTGTTTTGCAAATCTATTGAATATTTAAAAACTTTAGGTGTTTAAGGTAATTTACATTTTTAAATAAGAAACTTGCACTTGTAATTCAGTATAACATTAATTTGCTTAAAATATAATACTATTCTCAAAATTAAAAAAAATGCTTAAATAAGGACCTATATCTTAAACTATTAACTTTTAAAATTTGAAAATTATTCATTATTAATATTATGACTTTAATTACTTGATCAACGTCGGTATTGGGTTGTAATTAGGGGTCGGCATTTCTTCTTCCCATTTCCGGAGCAAGTTGGTCAGCTCGCTGACAGACTGCTCCATCACTCAACGATAGCAAAATACCAAACGACCACTGTGACAATTGACGGGACGACGTTTAAGAATAGCAATGATTTTTTTCTGTTGAAAATAATAATAACGATTAGCAACGGTGTCTGTGGTGATGAAATTATAGGAAAACTGATTTTTATATTTATTTTTCCTACGGCAAAATAATGAACTACACATCTTACTAGTTAATACTCTTGGCCCGGAATGCAGCCAACGGTAACAAAAAAAAAAAATGTACAGAGTACTTCAGTCAATTGAGCATGAGCTACAAGCACAACAAGTAACAACTACCGTAACGAAGAAAACATCAGCCAACTAGTTGAAGTAACAACGCACGACTCTTGTCTGAACGGACCGCAATGTTTTTCGAGGTTATGTCGCGGCGGTTTTTATGGTCCGCGAATCGCCGAAACAGGACACCGTGAGCGCTAGCCAACACTATCAGTACAAAACAATAACAGCTGCAGTCGCTCACGTTTTGCATGATTTTCATTGCAAAGACATGGGTATGTAGATAGTTGTACTGATTGCCATTTGTCCATTCGACATTCAAGTAAACAAGTATTCGACTACAACACAAGTAAATATAACTATTGAGTATAATTGTCTTGTTTGCACGCGCAAGTGGTAAGTGCGCAACTCGTAGTTATCCAAATTGCCGAAGTCTCCGCGGCAATAATTTTTGACAACAATAATAACAATACATGCGACGGTGGTTATTTTGCTGATAAACAGATAAACAACAACAGACAACGATAATAACATGGAATAATATTATACCTATTTTAGTTTATGAGGATTGGCAGCTCACACGTCTTATCCGCCCAATCTTTCCGGCTCTTCTAGACTTCTCCCGCTTTATAGTGCACTAGTGCAGTATCACACTGCCGTCGACCATTATTCGTTAATCGCTAACTATTTGCGCTTGTAAAGTCCGATTGTTTAATGTTTACAATTCTTTTTGTTTTTGTTTAAAAAAATTTATAATTTCACTTTTCTCAAAGCAAAAATAAAGCAGCGTCTACGATTTCCGTGGGTTTTTTCCATCTCTTAGTCTTGCAATCGTCTGTTATATAGTTGTCAAATCACCGTTGACGGATTACCCGCGGATACCACCATCACCTTCACCACCACGCGTACAGCACAGGTAATCATATTAAATATTCTCATTAAAATCCTTACGACGCGATTTTCCTCTTTACCACATCGTCGACCATCCATCCTTTTGAGATCGAGTTGTATAAAAACGATTGTCGATAACTATAATTTGCCCCGTGATTGTGTTCTTTTGTTTAGTTTTATATTTTTTTCGCATGTCCGTTGATCCGAGGTCAAGTACAACACGATTGATAATAATATCTCCATATTATTATTACTATTCCTTTTACCGAATCATTCAATGCTATATTATGTAATATCCGCCATTTCATTTTGTGTGTCTTGTACTCCTGCTATTTATTTTTTGATTACGCCGATTTGATATAATATGGGCATATTTGGATAATAAGATATAGGTAATATTTCATCTTCAAAGTTAGTTTTAAAAATTTTGAAGTAATTCTACGATTGTTGTACATATTTTTAGTATTTTTAATCTACGATTGTTATTAAAAGTTGTTTTAGCTATGGCCGATCAAAACCCAAATGAGATTCAAAATTCTGAATTTTGTAAGCCTAAGGTAACATTTGTTTGATTGACTAATTCAATTGTATTTTTCTCTTATTGACAAGTAACTTTATCCAATTGTTTTAGGACCCCAAAGATGTTGAAAAAGCTCAAGAAGAGTGTATGAAGAAACAATATCAAATGAAGTCAAATTGGCCTCCAGTCAGTGGTCATTCTGCCCTCCTTCAAAAACGTTTAGCCAAAGGGGTATGAGTAATATAACTTTATAGATCAAAATAGTTTTAATCCCTGGTTTAATAAAATTAATTTGGTATATTTTTTGTTCTTTCAACCAGACACCCTTTTCTTTACAATTTTTTTTTTAAACTTACGTAGTTAGGTATACTTCTAATGATTGTAAAGTCAGAATTTAGCGGCCAAACTTAGTTTCAAAACTCTGAAGTTAATATATATTTATGTACTACGTATGTAAAATAATTTAATATTATCTTGCCAAAAAGCGGATTTTCGTAGTCTAATGGTGATATGTATTTATTGTCATAACAAAGGATTGCAGTCGACACTTGGGTTTTTTGATCCTTTTTTTTTATACTTTTCAAAATATTTAATTTATTCTTTATAAGTTAAGCCAGCCATTGTTATTCTTTAAGTTAGCTTAGGTTAACACTTATATAACCAAATCCTAAAGAGGTCCTCCCTTAGGTTTACTATTTCTACTTCTCAGGTGGTTTGGAGGACGAGCTCTCAACCAAAAGGTCCATAGGACATTGAGTTTGGTGACCAAAGCCGGAAGGCATAGAGAATGACTACTTGTTATATTTTAAAACTTGTTTGCTTCAAATAGCTATAATTTTGAAACTAAGTTTGGTTGCCATATTCTGATTTAATCAACGTCTTTTTTGCCTAAAAAATTACCCCCCCCCCCCTCAAAAAAAAAAAGGTTGGTGTTCAGTAAAGTAGATAAATATCTATTAATTAGTAAAATATTCATTTTACATTCATTTCATTCAAGTATTTCAACAATATTATGTTTCATTATACTATTATTCTAGCTATTTTCTGAAAATTAAAATAATTAGATACAATTTTAAACTTTATTTATATAACTTAATTAGATGTTTTAATATATATGATGATGATTCATTGGTAAAAGCAAAAGACAAACAATAATTGTCTAAGTTAATCTTGATGACAGTGGCACTCAATGAAATTGAAACTAACAGTTCAAATAATTTGATTAACACTCATTGAAATTATCTTAACTAATTAAATATGAATAATTTAATGTCTTCTTTATGAGCTATATTAAATAAAATTAAAGCAGAAAGACTCGGAAGTATACTTTATTATTTTACCCACCCACCCAATTTTTAATGTAGTTCAACTATATGAAGTACATGTGGGTGCCTCTGATTATATATATAGTTTTTTACTACAATTTGTAATAATGATTATTTAACAATTATTATTTTGTTAGTTTTAATAATTTCAGATGCCTATATAAGATCATTTATTGTTTTCCTTTTAATTTTCAACAATAATATATGCTATAACTTATGATGTATTCTAATTCTATTGGAATATTTTCAAAAAAATGCTTGTATCCCCTTAGATTGTATACTAAATACTAATATTTAGAAGATATAAATTGTTTGATTTGTCTGTGTTTATCTTAATAATAAATTTAGAAAATGTTCATTTGGCTTTCAGCAAAAATTTTTTGACTCCGGTGATTATCAAATGGCCAAACAGGCAAGTAATAGTAATAAATTGATTAATAATCGTCCTGTGCAACAAGTATTGGGTTTTGGTACTGGAGATACCATACCGACACCAGAAACAGTTCCGGCACGTAAGACCTCCATTATTCAGCCAAAATTTAACTCTAGTTCCACTCCATCATCCACTACGTGATTTGTATGTCTAATGGATTATAAATATTAATTTACATTTATTTTATTCAGTAATTTAGTCCAATCAAATGTTATTCATTTTAATTTTTGTTAATGTTCTGACTTATGTTCCATAATGGAGTAAACAAAAATGGACATTTGATTAAGCTGTTTTTTTTTTTTTTTTTAATAATTTTATCATTTATAAACAATAAGTAATTGAATTTTATGTGTATTATTATATTATTACATTATTTTTCAATTCTATTTTATCGCTCATAATAATAAAGCATTTTTTTTCAACAAAATAACTGATTTTTAGTATATTTTTACTAAATTATTGACTCTTAAAATGATTAATGTTGTATTGTTGTTAGATATGTGAACTGTAAATTGAATATTTGTGAACTGAAATCTGCATAGTTAATATCAATAAGTATGACTAAGTCGTTTTAGTTATAACCATAGATACAAATAGAAAGGGGGGCTTAAGGTGCTAAGACCCATAAAAATTCCCTAAATTGTTTAGGTATTTATTACTTCCAAAAATGCTTCAGCCCTTCCCCCCCCCCCAAATCAAACACTATTTGTGCCTATGGTTACAACTTAAAAATCATTAGTACTTAATTATCATGATAGTACTAATGTCCAAAGCATATCTATTGTTTGTTAATAAATGAAGTTACTACAATAGCAAGAAGTTAATTGTTATTTATTCCTTTTATAAGATATTAGTTTTAATTATTTAAATTTTACTGCAATATTACTCTTTATTTAACACAAACTTAATTTAGTTTCTGGTTCTAAATGGATGTATTAATCATACAATCACTATATTTTTATTGTTTAATCTTTCAATGGACTGTTGAAATTTGTGCTGAAAAAAAAAATTGATGTAGTACCTTTCGAAATCGGGAACCAAATCTGGATAGTTCTTTGAAAATTTCATTAGATTTTAAGCAATTAATTATTAATGTATTGGTTTTACGATATATCAGGTGAATCATTTAAGTGTCTATACTCATTATTTTGAAAATATTTTTTAACATTATTTTTAAGTTTTTTACTTTTTTGAACGACACCATACATTTTTTATTTCATATTCCAAAGCAGAATATTTTGTTTTGGAGTATTTTAATAGATAAAAATTAAATTTCAGACACATAGTTCATAAGTATTTAAAATTTAAATCAATGGATTAATGGACAACTTTTTGCGGGGTACCCCTGTATACCATTATACTCTGCTAGCTTAAACTAAATACTTATAACCAGAGCTAGGATTTGTATGCAACAGCATTTTTTTTTGCTACGTCCAAATGGAGTTTTAGTGAGTAGTGTTCACAATTTATATTATGAAGAAAATGGTACTATTTTTATTGCTTGTATTTGTATATATTGAACTTAATGTATATTTTTGCATATTCTAGTACGGTTGTATTTATTGTATTTAAGCTGGAAATAATCAAAAATCTATTAAATTAATTAAAATATATAACTTGGATTTCTGGCCATAAATATACTTTTTTAATAGATACAATCTGTATTCTATCAACTTCTTGAACATAACAAAAGATTTGCAGTTATTGTAAAAAACAAAATATCTTTGGTTTTACAAAAATATATAGGATGTAAAACACTTCAATTAATACATAAAATATTAAATGGCGAATCGAACGAAGACAATTTTAACTATAATTTAACACTAGAATAAATTCCAGCGCTAGCTACATCATATGACATTGAAAGAAGCTTCAGCTAATACAAATAAATAGCATAATCATTTATATTCAAAAATCTAAAAAAAATATGTGGTCTTTACATGTAACTCATATTTCTATTATTGAATGTAAATTATGTAAATTTATCAAAAAAATAATAAATATAAATGCAAAAAATAATTTTTTTTTTATCTATACTTCTGTGTGTATCTTTTAAAAATAAAAATTTATATTTTTGCATAATCTAAAAAAGAAATGCATATTTCATTGTTTTTATCAACATACAAATCCTAGCTCTGCTTATAACTAACGAATTGTTTGTCCAAAATTTGATTTGTATAGATTGTAATATTCCAAATAATATTCTGCTTTGGAATATTAAATAAAAATGTATGGTGTCATTAAAAAAAAAATTAAACTATTCGAGATAATGAATGTACACTTAAAGGACCATTCTGTATATACATTATTTTTTTAGTTGAAAAACTGCTTCAATCTTTAAAAGAAGTTTCTAGTAGTACTTTTCCCCATAATATATGTAAAAAAAAATTGATGTACACATTCAAGAAGACTAATACTTAAATTTTTCAGCATGAGTAGCGCACAATGATAGTTTTAAAAAAAAATATTTTTTTTCTTTCTATTCATTTGAGAATTTTTATTTATGACAAATAACATTGTTTAGTAACTACAAATTAAGTAATAATAAATCAAGGGCTAATGATAATTTGTATTTTAATTAATAGTTAAATTAATAGTACATATTCTTTACGAAAAGAAAAAAAACCAACCACTTGGATACATATTTATTAGTTTTTATTTTATTTTAACAGATATTAAGAGCACTAAATTATTTTACACATTGTTTATTGGATTATTCTTCCTTTTCAACTTCCTTTGGGAACTTTGTGTTGTAGTATGGCAGGTATTGCAGTACTAATTTCCAGTCAGTGAAATAACACAAGAAGGTGAATCCTGTAGCACCATAAAAACCTGCACTAGGAATACTGAAAAATATAACAGAACAATTAATGGTTGAGCAACATAAGTAAAATTCAAAATCACATCATTCAGACAAAAAATAAGACTAAATTTGACCTTAGAATATTATCATCTCAATCAACTCATTACTCTTGAACGTTTTAAACATTTCACTTACTACTTGACTCCTTGTGCAATGTATCGTTTACCAATTAAATTCGCTACAATACTCATGTTGAATGCAGGAAATGGTGAATCTGCAAAAATTAAAACAATAGGCTGATACCTATCTTTACTTCTAATATTCAATGGGTTAAGTTTCACCCTTGTGATGCGCGGAATGTTCAGACAATGTTCAGTCTCGAAAAAGAGTAAAAATGATATTGATTTTACCATATGATTATATATCAAAATATAAAATTGATAACATAATATTATCCGTATGTAACGTCTTTGGTTCATGAGTATTTATATTTTAGCGGCAATACGTTTTAAATGTACGACGTATTGACATAATCGTTAAATGTTACATTACATAGACGCAACTTGGGGAGTAATAAAGCACCCTCAAGCTCTATTTCAGTTGTCCTGTTATAAAACACCAAAAATAATGTGAGAAGAACAGTTTCTTTAGTTTATGTAAGATATTTTTATTTAATGTTTTTATTAAAAAAAAAAAGATTCAAAAATAGGTTTTTCTAATTAACACAAGTTATTTCAAATTGCAGTTACAGTTTCATTAAGTTCTAAAACACGCGAATATAATTTTTCAAGTATTCAACGAATTAAAAATTGGTTGATGTTATAATGCATTATTTTTTTTTTTTATAAGTATTTTAAGTTCAAATTTTGTCAAAATTCTTTAAAACCACGAAAAATTGCGAATTATTTTGAAGGTAAAATTTTATAAAATGTTCAGTTTTTATATCTTAGGCTTGAAAGTTTAATACAAAGTTACTGGTTCACGATGGAACCAAAAAATCTAGAAAAAAATTGCTATATTTTTTTTAGATGTTCTAATGTTCCATGTTCAAATTTGGACAAAGTAAATTAATTATTGTATACAAAGATTAGCGATTTTATTAATTTGTTGTAATTTAAAAATATTTTTCGTCAAGCAACGAATTCCGTAACAAAGCGGTACTCACCTACCCTTTTTCTTTTTATTCTAGTGTATAAATTTTAAATATAAAATACGACAATGTGTTAAACCCTTAAAAGTATTATCCACTATAGCCTATAGGTGACTATTTACTCTAAGATTTCTCTAAAATTATAAAAAACGATTTTAGGTGCCTACTTAAATGCGTTTTATCAATGTTGCATGTGGGTCTGAGAAAAAACAAACATTGCACTGGCGTCATCTTAAGTTTAAAATAATATTTGACATACATTTTCGTTTATAATATTATTGTCACTATGACACTTTTATTGCATTAAACTATGTATGTATGAACAAGACCTGAACAAGTTTATTATAAAATCTACAATCGGCCTATGAATAGCTGTAGCTGCTTATTAAAGAACATAGAAAAAACACTCTTTATTTCTGTATAACTATTACACATAATACATATAACATTGTAACATAATGTATATTTTATTTTTATACTAAAAATGTTAACTATAGATATCATTCAGGAAATACAAAAATGAATTCATATATATATTGGATATTTTTTTCTATAATGGGATTTTTTATCAAAAACCTATATACGTAATTACAGATCATGGGATCCATCACACATAAATCTCATGCATTTTCCTTGCTGAAACCTAGTCTAAAAATGTTATCGTATTAATAAAAATAAAATAATATGTTAGACATATTATGTATGTTATGTTATTTTCCATTGAGCACGATAGATTTTTTTCCTATAGGCGCCTATAGCCTCCGTCCTCTAGGTTGAATTACATATTTATATCTTATTGTTCTTCTGCTTTACTATACTCTGTTCAGCGAGAGAATACGCCGATTCCTCTGCCATCGAAACCGATTCCCCTATGGTAGGTGTCGTGTGGGAATGCGTAGAAGAACCAATTTTTGTCGGTCTGTGACACGTTCTCTCGCTGAACAGAGTATACTATATAAAAAAAAATAAATTAGTTCCATTTGTAAAGACATAAAACACAACACCATGTAAAATAATTTTTTTTAGATTTTTTTAAAATTACAAATACCGTATGCAGGCACTGCGCTAGAATTATTTTCCGGGGGATGAGGAGTAGAGCAATCTTTTCTTTACGTGGGCTAGGGATTTTTCAAAAACTAGTGTTTACCTTCTCAGATAAATAATTCAATTTCATCTAAATAACACCCTCGGTAGTTTTTATATTTTAAGTTCTAAAAACATAATATGTGTACAATGAACTTTTAAATAATTAAAAATGTTTTTTTTTATGTACCTAAATAAGAAAATATTTTAACACACACTTTAAACTAGTGTTTCTCAACCTGGGGGTCGCCAACTTATTATTTAGGGTCGCAATCGAATGATTTAAATCAATGCGAAAGTTAAAAGCTCAAATAATAAAAAAGATGAATTAGCTTGACGAAGTAAATTAAACCAAGAATTGACGAAATAATATCACATCAACAGCAACAACCAAACCATTAAAAATCTTAATTTAAAAATATATTTATATAATAAAATAAAATATTTAATGTACGTTTTTTTTAATTTTAAATAAATATAATATTATAATATGTATCTTTTATATTTCTCGTGTACAGTACTTGTAGTAACTATAGACTCAAGATTATTTATAATGATAATCTAAGCGAGTATGTAAAAAATATATATGTAGGGGTCGCTAAGAAATTTTAATTTAAAAAAGGCGTCGCCACAGTAAAAAGGTTGAGAAACACTGCTTTAAACGACTACAATGATAATTATATTATTACTTTTATAACATACACCTTAAACCTTTGTAGGTAACTGAATGGTTCTACTACTTTTAACTTTTATTTCACAAATATAAATTAAAAAAATTGTATTTAGTATTGAACGAATGAATTTGATTGACTGGAATTTTAGACAATGATTTAGGATACCTACTACAGATATCACAATTTCCATTCAAATATTCAATAATTAATATTTAGTATTTAGTAAATGCAATAACAAATTAATAAAATATCTATTCTTTTTTTACAAATCATAAAATATATTTTGTCAAAATTGTAGAAAATATTATCAATTTATAAAATTACTAATTAATAAAATTGATAATTTAGCTTTTGTAAAATAACATGTGTTATTTTATTACATTTATTAGTGGGTGGGCTGGTGATGGAGCTGTATGATTTTAAGGGGGCTAAAGCCCTCCTTTAGAGCCATGCCTAATCGTACGTAAACCATTCAATTTTGTCAATTTTATTTTATTAACTATTGACAAATTTAATATTATTAGTTTTATAGATTATTTATTTTGAATTACATGGTTAATGTACCATATATAATTTAATGAAAACAGCAATTGTTATAGCACCTATTTTTAGTCTAAATAATTGCTAATAATATTCATCTATTATTTATTTACATTAAGTAATCTCAGTGACCATATAATAATCCACCATATCTTACGTCCAGTTATCCGGTTCGTTAGACAACCATTAAAATGGTTAAAATCTATTTTGGTACTCGACTATTGAGTAAAATGGGTAAAAGCTGTTGTGTGATGTTGATTCATACCAGGAAAAATGTCAAAATATTATTTAGGAACTAGCATTATATCTTGAACAAGTCTAAATAGTGTAATAATAAGTATATTCAAATAAAACAGTTATACCTATATTTTGTATTAATTTGGCTTTTTCATTGATCCTCCAGTCATCTGATTGGATATCTGCTTGATTACTGAGAGACCACTGAAAACAAATTTTAACCTAACCTTTATGAAATAGTATCCAATAGTGTCTATAAGTGGCTAAATTGTTCTATATTAAATTTTCCCTAATACCTATAAGAATATATCACAGAATAAATGCTGTGCTTATATCAACTATCAAGTATAAACTCTTAATTTTTACTTAGTATTTAATATTAATATTTGGTCCATATGTACCATTCAACAGCAGTATTCATTCTGGCTTCAATAAATTTATTAAATTGTTTATTTGCTTCAATAAACTGAAAGTACAGCATAATAATAATTAATATATGATATATATATATATATATATATTATAATTATAACACATACATACGCTTTATCTAAAATATACAAATAAAAATATTTAAAGAGTATCATTTATTTTGCAATCTTAAATTTCAATGATAATTGGTTACTTATGGATTATAATTTTAGAAATGAGTAATATAAAATGTATACAAAAATGTTATTGTAAGTAATAATTTTTTTATTGCTTGTAACTATAACTGAATTTGATTTAAATCTCCATACGACAAATAAATAGATAAAATTATAATTTTATTCAACAGAATATTTACATGTTACACTACATGAAAAACATTAAGTAATATTACAATTTCCAAAGTTGAACAACGGCATTGCCAAGTCCATCACCAACAAAAATAAGTTGCAAAAATCCAGCCAAGGTGACAATTGCAAGAAGAGTAACAGCTGCGTGCCCAGCTTTGTTAGCCAGCTGTCCTACAACTGGTACACGTAAGTAGTCAACTACTAATGCTTCAAGTCCCCTTAAAAAATAAAAAATTAAATATATGTATGAATAATAATTATATTTTTTTTCAAAAAATGTACTCAACATATTATTTTGTAATATTTATATTTTACAATATTCAAACACTATTATACATAGGTAACCACCATAATAATATCAGATTTTTTAAAAAAAATATTTAACCCAGTTGTCATTAATTTATTGGTAAAACTCTCATTGTGAAAAAGTGATTTCACTATAAACCCACAAGTGTTGTCTTTATTTTGCAAAAGAATACCAGCAAATATGTTGTTCGATTTTATTTTAAAGTGAATAAAGCAAGAACATGATCTGATTTTGTATGTTGATTTTTGACAATACTTTAATTTTTAATCGAACTATGAGAATTTTAAAATTGCATTTTTCATACTTGCTTAAAAATGTATATAATGTAAAAACCAATGTAAAAATACAGATAATTTTCTTTCTTTAACTTTTAAGTTTAATAGTTAGTCAATTCACTCCAATATTTAAAAAACAAAGTAGTGTTAATTCCTATACTTAGATAAAACTATAAAATTAATTTTAATAATATTAAGGCATTACCAGTAAACATGGAGACTAATACTTGCTGCTAATAAAGTGTCAACTATTTGTGATGAATATAATACTGAGGCAGGAAACAATCCTAAAAGTGCTATAGAAACAATACGTTCAGTTCTCCAAAGGCCAGCATAATTTTTTCCTGTCTTAACAGCTGCAACACTTCCAGTAAAACGTGCAATCATTGGAGCAGTTAATAAAGGCTTCTAAAATCAAATTAAACTTCCAGTTATCATGTTATTGAATCAATACTGTGTTGCTTATACTTCACACTTACAGTTAGTGTGTTGTTGCCTAAGCGACTGGTAACATTAAACCGATTCACACACTTTAGTGCATTAAATGATATTGGTCTTTGGGCGACGAACAATGAACCTACACAAAAATATACAATTAATATACAAATAAAATTGAAAATTTGGTAATGGCGGGACATAATTTAAATGTGATGTGAATACTTACATTTGGTTTGGCGAAAAAGCTTTAGGCTCAACATTTTGCTTTGGAAACACAGCGAAACACTACTTGTATTTAGTAAATGTACAGTTGTCTGTTAATTTTGACGGGCAATAATTATTTTAATAGTTGACAGTTAGATGAGTTTTTAATAAAATACTAAAGTTATTAATTGTAATTACATATCATATGTCCTCAACATGGCAACATATGACCACAGAACAATACGAACTTGATATAACAAGAGTCGACCCTGCTCCACTGATAAAAATTATATATACATACATACATAAACATAATTTCTATGCTATCATATATTTTGAATTAAAAGCACAGAATAAATTATCTACGATTATTATCAATTCTACTTTATCACATATTTTATTATCAAAAAACAACAAATATTATAAATTTATTATTTTCAACATGTAGGTGGTTTAATGTTTAATCTTTTTTCTACGTTAGTTTATTCACTTCTATTGTTTTCATTGTTTTCATTGTTCTGTTATTTAAATACGTTTTAGTTAGTTGTTAATACTGTTTGTTACCGATGTAACCATTTCATTGATGTCTACCCATTTGCCAGACTCAATCGTCCACCGTCGATCCAACACCAAACAGGTGCATCCGGTGGTTGGACTGAAAAGAGTATCTTTCCACGAAGACGTTATTGAACCCAATAATGGCAATCTCATTCAAATACGAATTGGGGAATGTGGCGAAAGAGGAGCGCCTGAAGGACAAGAAGATCCACAACCATGTGAAACATCGTCAAAAGGTTCAGTTTTAAAATCGATAAAACAAAAATGTACTTTTCTGTACATGAATGGTTCAAACATTGATCTCAAATCTCAACAAGTCGTTTTAAACCAAATACAGCAGGAAATGAAGGAAAAAGAGTGGAACAATGTTTGGAATAAACATTTGAATGTGGGATCTAACCAACTGATTAATATAATTAAAAGAGATTTATTATTAAAAACCAAAGAATCGATTTATAAAGTAAGTGCAAATAGTTAACCTCTATAAATCCAATCTAATTATTATGATTTTATTACAGATTTATAAAATGCTAAGCACTGGTGGATCACCTCTATTTGTGGTTATTACAAATATTAGGTTTTGTGTTTTAACTAAAAATGTATATACTAAACGATTAGAAGTATTTTATAGTTCAAATTTTACAAGCCTAGACCTAATAGCTTTAGGCCCGTGTGATCAAACTGCAGTCTTTGTTAGCGAAAAATCAAAAAAGTGTACCTTGATAACAGCAATAGATGTGCAATCAGCACTAGAAATGATTGGCAGTCTTGAATATGCTTACAGATGTAGTGGACATTATGACCCAAATAATGCATTTGTTGTCATTAATATCGACCATGATGATAAATTATATGAGGCTGTAAAATGTCAAATTTCAATACCTAAGGTAAACTTTTCTTCATAATTCATTATTTCACAATATGTATTATTTATAAGATTAATATATTTTTGTTTTTAGGATGAAAAAATCAAATATTATACATGGTTGTGGTATTACAAAGAAAATGAATCTTCAAACAATTTAAAATCTTATTTAGAAGAATTTTTAATGGTTAAAAAAGGATCTATATGGAAACCAAGATTTGTGCGTTTAAGGTATAAACTATTATTATTATCCATACATTGTCATTAAATTGAAAATAAACTGTGAATCATATAAAACAATTCATATTTAAATACGAATTATATAATAAAGAAAATAAAGTAAAATAATTAACTCAAATTATGTTGTAGTGAAGATATTTTATATATATTTGAACATCCAGATCAAAAAACACCATCTGAATCTATACCTTTAAGATTTGGTCGTTGTAAAAAAGTGAGAAAAATTTGTTCTGATCGACCTCACTCTATTGAAATTTTACTTATTAATTACCCAATAATTTTGGCACCTGCTGATTGTAGTCAAGAAGAAAAATGGTTTAATGCTTTAAGCTATGCTATGATAGGTGTAAGTTGTTTTGTATCTTAATTATAAAATAGTTTAATTATTTAAAAAAAACAATTTATTAATGTATATATTATATTCAAATGTAATCTTCTAGTACAAGAATATTTTATTGTTGACATTTTCAGCATAAAAACTTAAATGTTGAATCCAAATTACCTGATGGATACTGTTGTTTGTTGACCAATAGTCATATAGTTTTGTATAATTTTCCTCACACAATTACAGACAGCATGTTATTAGTCAATATGGATTCATTGAAATTGTCGCCTTCTTCATCACATTATTATGTTGTAATTGTAAGTATAATAAATATATTTTTATTCAAAATTAATAATTTTTATAACTTAAAATAATTATTATATATTTTATAAATAAGGAGTGGTCCTGTTACGATGCAACATTAGAGGAAAGTTGCAATGATTGGGTTGTGCATTTTTCTTGTAAATCAAGTTGTGATGAATTCATATCGTGGTTGTGTACTCTAAGACCGGATTTAAATGCTTTGGAATTAGTTGAAAAAAAGTCCATACAGCGACATCTTAAAAATAGTATAACTTTACAAAGCTCATTAATTTAGCTTATTTCACCATTTTTATGCCTGTTTTATTTCTTTATTATTAAATTTAAACTGTAATAAAACAAAAGAATTTGTGCTTTCATGTTTGTAGGATTTACTATTATTAGTTATATTAATTTTGACATTAACAGAGTATAAAAAAAAAAGGTGCTTATTTAAAGTTAAGTTTTTTTTAATAAGTGATTTATTATTTGTATATTATATCAAAATTTTGTTTTTAAATTTTCAACTGATATCAATAAATTATACAGTGGCATACTATGACCTAAATTTTAGGAGATGTTTTAAATCTAAGAATTGGTTGACCTAAGAATCTAAGAATTGGTTTAATTAAACAAAAAAAAAAAAAAAAAAAATAAAAAATTT
>JACXSJ010001022.1:0-96612 GCA_014851325.1 Pentalonia nigronervosa | reverse complement strand
AATATCTATGCTTTTTTATACTTTAAATGTGATTGTTAAAAATGTAAGAATTAACCCATTTGGGATACATTGAGACAAGAATATTATATGCTGTGTACAATTGCTTTATGTAGATGCATAAACATCTAATTATAATTAAGTTTTAAAATACAAATCATGACATATTTTTTTAGCAAGTAAGATATCGGTTTGGGTTTCAGGATGTTAGGTCAAATGCAAAATCTCAATATGTCTAATAAACATTGTCCAAGTAATTTAGCTCTAATTTATTTTGTCCAAAGTGCATTTAGGTCCAATTATATTTAAAATTCTCTTTAGACATTACAAAATACATATATTCAGATAGTCTGATAACTAATCAAATCAGGATCTGAAAGCTGTATCTTACCAATAAAAAGTATACTAAAATCTACAAGAAGATAAAAAAGTATAGAATAAACTTTAAAGCACAAACATTTTATCCCCAAGGCCAAGTATTGAAGCTATCCACCCCCTCACACTAAATTAAAAACTGTCTGTGTATAATTTGTTTTTATAATAAAATAAATATTGATATTAATTCATTTAACAATAATGTAACAGGTTATTATAAATGTTTTATAACTTAACCGTTTTAACTAATAACTTCCAATAATAAATACCATACATATGCAATATAATATCTTCAAAGTTCCTCTATTTCATATTTTTGACAATACTGTATGTGTGCAGATTAAATGAATATAATATATCTATTGTATAATTTTAATTTATCATACTGAATTAATGTCAAAATATTATTTATTTAAGAATAATAGTTCAATATAAAAATATTTTTATACCTTAACAAAATTACTCGCCCACTTAAAATTGCTTGATGCAATTGCCCCAAAAAAATTTTTGTAATGATACTGGTTATTTAGCATCTAATTATAATATTATCTGACCAAATTGAATTTATACAATACATAATATATTATTTACAAGAAACATTTGATAACATATCTAGTGGATAACATGAATGAAGGTGTTGTTGATTTAGCAACCTATGTTGGGTCATGTTCATGGAACATAGATTTGTGATAGAAGACAACCTAAATTCCCCTAGAAATGTGGAATTATATGAAGTAATTTAAATTGTGTTAAACCAAAGAAAAAGAACGAACAATGTTGTTTAAGATTTTTGGTTAATTTCTGTCTATTTTAAATAAACCCTTAAGATTGTCTAGATTTTATAAAATGTTCAAAATATTTTGTCTTGTTTTGTGCTATTTATAAACATTTGAAATGTTTGAATTTTTAAAATTGACCACAGTTTCTCGTATGTTATTTTAACCGCATCTAAAAAATATTGAAAATACATAGACTAATAATAAACTACTATAAAGTTCAAATTTTCATAAAATAGTACAAAATCACAAAAATATGTAAATTATATTCGAATTAAAAATTCATACAATTTTAAATTTAAACAATCAGGACTTGAAAATATAATAATAGACTCCTGAAACATTCAACAATTTACTCAATTTAATTGAACATGAAATAAAAATAAAAGATACATAGTTTAGGTTATCTATACCAGCAAATGAAATACTAGCTTTAACTCTCAGATACTTAGCCACAGGTAATTCTTTTGCAAGCTTATCGCTGTTACTCTTTAAAATATTAAAATCATACATCTCGGCTATAGTCCTGGAAGTATGCATTGCAATGATTGAAGAATTACAAGATTATATAAAGGTAAATATTGTTTATCGTATATTTCTAGCTTATAACTATATATAAGCTAGTATATATCTATGATATTGATATATAAGTACATGACATACAGTTAATAAATTACGATATTGTATAACAAAGTACGAATTTAATCATAAAATAAATATAAAATATTATAGTAAATATAATCTTAACATAATCATGTTCGGTTAAATAATTTTTTAGGAACGACATTTTAATTTAACATTATCATAAACATTTTGAAATTTAACCAAATTAATTTTATTCTTTAATATTATTGTTATTTTATGTTAATAATATTTTAATGTGAATTAAAAATGATCGGTAAAGTTGTTGGGAATTTACTGTGACTGTGGTGACTGAGGTGAAACAGAGGACATAGAATAAAGAGATGGTGAAGACTATGACGAGCAGTATGTGTCCGGTGACTGTGGTTCAGTTGTAAACGTAAAATGATGATTTAATGGAGGTGTTAAAATAGAATACGGTAACTGCATAGATGGCGAATATGTTGAAGCATAGTATGTTCCTGTTGACTGTGGTGGTATAAAATATATCGACTGAAAAAGTAGCAAAGATGATAAAATTTGTGAATTGCTAGTTTCAACGAGACTGATTTGCTGGTAGTTGAAATTTGAAGCTTAATTCAGCATTAAATATCAGTGTACTTATTTGATATTGTAATATTGTTTTCATACGATCGTCGAACTGTTCTAATTTTCTCCCAATGAATTCTCCAAATATAGTACAATCATTCTTTTGTTTTTTTTTTGTTTTTTACTTTTTGTCAGAATATCTTGCATAACATTTTGTAAATTTTGAACTAAAACTCTGTCATTGTCATTTGCTTTTTTACATTTATTTGCTACTTTTTTGAGGGAAACAAATGTTTTTCTTTGCTCTTTGAGATTGTTCTGTTTCCCCCCAAAAATTTGTCTATAGTAGTTTCATTGACGATTATAGTAGAATCTTTTAATAATTGACTATTATTTGACTGTAAATAAAATATTGACAAAAAAATTAATTTAAAAATAAAAGTGAATTAATTATTTTAAAATTATCAATTAATTTTCTGAACAAACTAAAATTATTTTTAATATTTAAAAATGTAAACTAATGTATAGTATATATTAGTGTTGACCATTATTTTTACCAATCCGGATTACAATTATATAATCCGAATTTCAGATCAATTGTTTTATTCAGATTCTCGAATTGAATTCGCAATTTCGAATCCGATCGCGTTGTAGTATTTTTTATAATCAGATTGTTTTTCATTATTATCTATATAATATTATAGTACAAATATGTGATCCATCGACAGCGTGATAAGACTCCTTTAAAAAAAAATCCCACTATTTACGAGTTTTTCACAATCCCTCAACTTAATAGCCCCGAGAAAATTAGTGAATAAATCATATTATGTCAGTTTTGGAATGGTTGGACATTATTGTTTGTATAGGTTAATACATCTATATATTAAATATACAAATAAGTATTGTATTTATTGTACAATAAATAATAATGCTAAAGACAGTAGAAACAATAAATCCCTGACGAAAAGTCTAGAATTATTTTTTTATTGTCAGACATATAATCTAAAGATACAAAATATTTTATTCATACAAATATACAATTTAAATTTAAAAAAATGTAATTAATTTTCTTATACAATAATATATTTGATTATTATTACCTACAGTTTACATATATTATTAAAATGTATTTAGTGAATACAAACATCAATTACACTACAATAATTGTAAGTATTAAATATAATTGTTATATTTTTGTACTTGACAATTAACTAATAATTTATGTTTCCGGACTTTTAATCTGACGATAAAAATGTACTCGGACTTTTTGTCTGACGGTAATGAAATTGAGTTCGGACATTTTTAAAATGGAATTTTTGTAACCAGACTTTTTTTACTGATTACTAATAAGAATAGAATATAAATAAATTGATTAAAAAAATTGGATTTTTCACAAATTTAAAACTATTTTTCTTTTTGAAAAAATACATTTTTAGTGAATAAAATTATTGAAAAAGATGTATTCAAAATACGTATTTGAATACGCTTTACTAAAAATATTTAAAATTTATTCGAATTTCGAATAAAAAAAAAAAAATATAAGCAGTATTAGAATATTTTTGTACGAATACCTTACAAAAGCTTATAATACTCGTCTAACGTCGAAAACAATCGGAAAGATTTTGCCCCAGAACAAGACACGCACTTGTTTGATTGATGACATTAAAACGTTCAATTTACTTTCACATGAAATCGCGTATATATTGTACCTAAGCGATTAAAATCGTGTAAATGTATATAAGCGTATGGGGTGGTATACAGGATGCAGCCATTATAATATAAGTTTTGCCTATTAGACGTTATTTTGAAGTGAATAATATTATAAAGAAAACACATAGGGTAAATTCTAAAAATATGGACTCAATTAAAACACGCAAAAGTTTATGGTATATTGATTATAAATACAATATTATTCATTAAAAAATGATTAGAGATCTAAATTAAGCTAATGAGATTAATGTCATATTATGCTATATTATATAGGTAAGTAGGTAAGGTACCTAACTTTTTTTTTATTATTTTAAGAAAGACAATTTACAATCTGTACACATTAATTACAATAAGCAAATTTGATAAGAAAAAAAAGAATAAATTTACACGAATAACGTGTTGAGGAAGAAACCTAATGGTAACACCTCCTTTACTAATTTAATAGGTCTCTATACCATTTACGTTTTAGTCTGCGTGGTGGGTTTTTTGGGAGAGTGAGGGTGGACATGTGTTTTATTAGAGTATTACTATGCGTGCTTAAGTTTTGATGGAAACGTTTGTACATTATTTTGGCTAGTTCAGTGGTAGTTATTATTTTTAAGCCATTGAGTAAGGAAAGGTTAGAAACGTACCAGGGGGCTTTGGTTACTAATCTTAATGCAATTGATTGAAAAGCCTGAATTGACCTAATGTTTGAGGGCATGGCAGAAGCCCAGATTGCTATTCCATAAGACCAGACTGGTCTTATGATTGACTTATATATAATAAGTTTGTTTTGGAGTGGTATTTTGGAGTTTAGGAGTGGCCGGAGGAGATGAAGTCTATTGTTCGTTAATTTTCGTTTTTATTTTAGGTGGGGGCCCCAGGTTAGTCTTTTATCAAGTGTTAAGCCTAAGTACTTTATTTCGGTTCGGACAGACGTTGTTCATGATTAATTGAGGGCACTCATGGGGAGATTGTTTTAACATGAAAGTAACTTGCACAGATTTATCTGTATTTATTTTAATTTTCCATTTTTTGGCCCATTCGTCGATTTTATTAGCGTGGTCCTGAAGTGTAGCTGAATCTAGGTTAGGATTTGAACTGGAGGAAAGAATAGCTGTGTCATCAGCGTATGTTGCAAGAAAGGTGTTACTAGATTGGGGGATATCTACTGTGAATACATTGTATAGATCAGGGGATAAATCACTACCCTGCGGGACACCAGCTTATATTGATTGAGTTGATGAGATATCATGACCTTGTCGTAAGACAAACGAACGATTTTGTAGATAAGATTTGATAAAAAGATAGTAGGAGCTGGCATGAAGAGTTTTAATTTGTGTAGTAAGCCTTTGTGCCAGATTCTATCGAAAGCTTGAGCAATATCTAAAAAAAGTCCGGAACAGTATTCTTTTTTTTCGAGAGCAGTTGAGATTTCGTCAGTAAGACGATGAACTTGATGAATTATTGAGTGCCTGTTTCGAAAACCAAAGTGATTATTTGGTATGATTTGGTTATTTTGAAGGATGGGACGTAATTTTTTCAAGGTACCTACCTTAGGATTATTTAACCGTAGTATATGATCTAAGGTACATACAGTAGGTATTTAAAATATATTTCTTATAATACTATTTAATCATATTCTTTCAGTTTAAACTTAAAAGTGAAACCACTCGCTACGTTCTTTAATCAAAAATTGAAAAAATGAAGAAATTATTGTAATACAATAATAATAATTATTATGATTCATAAACAGATATAGGACAAAAATATAGTGTAATAATAAAATATTTTTATTGAGAAGGTTAATTAACCTTTGTGTTTCTTAGTAAAATGTAATGCATGGTAAGTTACTACTTATCTATTTGTTATTTAATTTAAGTAGGTGGATGTCACCTACAAAGTTTCACTTAGTTTTACTTAGAATTAATATACTTATATAATTATACTAATTTATTATACTCATATAATTAAATGAATCACAATACCTATGTTATATGTATTGACGGTGATATATTTATAATTTATATGATATGGGTAAGAATCGCAAGTGCAGTAATTGTAAATGAATCAAGCAAATATAAAAAAAATGGTCGGAAAGTGGGTACCGCTCTGATGTACAGTAGATATTGAGTGGATCACTTTCATGGATATGTTAAATTCGTATATTCAATGATATTTATTATTGTATACGAAAAACAATTTTGAGCGAAGACTGTCTGTCAGCTTTCATCACTAAGGGTATTTTAAGATATTATTACTATTAAAATAATTCATTTTATTATTTAATAATACAGTAGATAGAATTAATTTTTGCAAAAAATATTGAATTTGAAAATTTATCGAGTGTTTAAAATATAATAATATATTTTAAAAGTTCTAAGCACTCACGAAAAATATTTTTAAATTACAACGAAATAAATTACATTGTTATTCTTCATTTAAATATCTAATTTCGTCTAAATTTGAAATTAAAATGTCTATAAAAAATTATTTTTTTAATATATTTTTTTGATTTTTTGGTTACACTATAAATTACTTACAATAAATCTTGTTTTAAATTTTCAATCCTTAGTTATAAAAACTAAATAATTTGTAAATTTTTAATTCTAAAACAATTTGCAAATGTGTTCGATAAAGAATTTTAATTAAAATTTAAAGTTAAAACGCTTATAAAAAAAAAAATTGTATCTATGCATTTTTATTATTTTTGACCTTCTATTTTAATAACTTAAGAGAAATCTTGTATTAAATTTTAAAGAAATTTGACTTAACGAAATTATTTTTATCCATATTTAAAGAAAACACCAACATTTTTTTATGCCTACAATTAGCTCAAAAATTGTCAAAATGTATTTAAATTTTTTTTTTTTGTGTGTATAAAATGATAATCTAAACATTTGGTGAAAATTTCAAATGTCTACGGTTATTCATTTTAGAATTACATCAAAACAAGAAAATCGTTTCTGGAGAAAACGGATGAATATCCAATGTCTAATTTTAAACACTCATAAAAAATTACTTTGATTTTTCAGTAAATTTTTTTTTTTTTTAGAAAAGTAGAAAAACTTATAGAAATTCTTGTGTTAAATTTTCAAATCTTAGATTTAAATAGAAAACTTTTACGAATTTCCTAATTAAAAAAAAAACTGCAAAATTTCGTAATTTTTACGTATTTTGTCAAAATTTAAATTTTAGATGCTTATAAAAAACTATTAGAGACTTACGATCTACTTTTTTTTAATTTTTATTTACAACAAGTTATGAAGAATATTGTATTACATTTTCATGTTTTTTGACCGATTGAAAAAATTTTTATCGGCAATTATAAAAAAAAAATAAAAAAAACCTGAAAATTTATTATGCTTATAAATAGTTCAAGAAAAGTTAAAATATTTTGAAAATTTTCTAGTGTATAGAAAATGCTTATATAAACATTCAATGAAAATGTCATGTATTTACGGTCATTATTTATTTTGTTACATCAAAAATAAAAAAAAATATTGTTAAAAATTTTCTTTGCGAAAAATTTCTGTTTTTCTTTAATTTTTTTTTGTTTTTCCCGACGCTTTAAAAAAATTATGGAAAGTTTTTTATTTTTGACCCCCAAAGTACCAATAAGATTCACTTTCCTATCAGAAAAGATGCTGATGAAGAAAATCGGAGCACTTTTACTGCCCAAAAATGTGATGGCAGACACAAAAAAAAAAAAAATAAATAAAAAAAACACACAACATTGTAAAATTAATATATTCATTGCTCCGTTCAAAATCTAAAAAAGAGATCGGCAAGTGAGTACTACTCTGCTGAACAGTAAGAATAGAGTGGGTCACTATAATGGATATGTTAATTTGAATTCATTGATATAAAATCATTGTATAAAAAAAATACGATTCTGAGCGAAGACGATCTGTTAGCCTACATTTCTAAGGTTACAGTCAGACTAGATTCGATTTCGGAAGAACTATATTCGGCCGGAATCGTCCAAATTTTCGGATTTAAATTCGGCCGGACTATCAGGGTCACATTTATTCCGAATGGATCCAGAAAATGTTTAATTTTATAAAATACATTTTAGACACAATAGACTTTCAGTTATGGTTTAAAGTTTTGTCAAGATGGATGTCAGTGACCACATTTACTTATTAGAAATAAGCCCAATTTTAAAATACTTTCTGTTACTTGAAGATGAAAATAATGTTTGGATCAATACAATTTATGAAGATAGGGAAAGATTTAGTGAATTCCATACTCATTTCCCTAAACTTCAAAAACAAGCATTAAAATTTTATGAATATATGAGAATGATACCGAAAGTTTTATATCAAAAATATTCAAACTTTCGAATTTGTGCACCCGAAGAAAGATTAGTAGTTACATTAAGGTAAGTAGGACATGATATATTGTAAATGTATATGTAGTGAGTAATATTTTATATAATGTCATACATTTTGCTTAAAAAATACATAAATAAATTAAGTTATTAAAAAATATATTACTTTTGCAAAAAAAACCATATAGGTACCCTCTAAAACGAAAAAAACATATATAAATTTAAAATATAAGTATCAATAAATATATTATATGAATAATATTAAGAAGAAATAATATTATTACTTATTAAACAAAAAAAAAAAGAAAAAATGTATAAAATGAGCTTGTCTAAACTCGAAAACTTAAAATTATATTCTAACACTATGAACAACATAATATAGGATTATTTGGATTATTAGGTGCTACTTGTATTGCATACACAGTGGTCGAATCAGAAAAAAGTAAACACGAGATTGGTACGTTAGTTTATTTACAATCAATTTGTGAACTAGATTTTGCCAATGTTGCGTACTTATTATTTAGATATCTGCGGTCACCCCACAATCCAAACGTTAGTTTGTTGACTCCCATACAAGTACTACCAATACCTTTCTAATTACCCATTATATGTGGTGTTGGTATATGATGAATCGTTTAACATAAAGCTTAAGAATTTAGAATTGTGTGTATTTACATTATGAGATTTATATTTACTCCACGCCTATGCATACAACCTACCTTTAATAATTGTGATATTGTATATCAGCATGGTTTGTTGAAGCGGGAACAAAACTTACAGCTCGTTGGGAACAATTATGCGTATTGGTGTATTTATTACTATTAATTTATAATATAATATAGATCATATTATATTATGAGGAATGAGGACGTTAAAACAAAAATTGAACCTACAAATAAAAACTGATCATGTGAAATCGTTTCGGTGGTTTCTTAATTGAGACATATTGTACATAGAATTACCGCATACTAAACGAGTTTGAAAGCAACTATAGTATCTAAGTGTGACCCATGCAAGAACTGTACAATACAGTCTGAGTGACAGTTTTTTTTTAGCGTATAGGAATTCATTAAATTTAAGTTTGATAATACACGGATACTTATACCGTATATACAACCGGATATAAACCGTATAGTATATTTTATTAGAATTTTCATAGACGTAAACAAATATTTTATAATTATTTTCAGTTCTTAGATGGTACTTAGTATAGATATTAATTAAATATATTTAAAAATATTTAAATCATTAAAAAATATAATAAATACCTACATATTATAAGGTTTTTATTATTGTCATATATCCACGTAAAAAAAGGCGTACCTATGTAGAAACACGAAGTTGTCGAGATTTGAAAAAATGTGTAGCCGCGTAGGCATAATATACGTTATACATGATACAGTTTAAGAATAACTATATAATATAGCTGTACAGGTACAGGTACCTATTATTAAACAATTGAATATACTGTGAATGCTCTATAGTCACCCTATGTCCTTATATGAATAATATATATAATATATATAATAAAATGTAATATGATATTCTTATTGGCTGTATAGGAACAGACGTGCATTAAATCAAAATTTGCTGTGATACACATATTTTTAAAGACCATTTAAAAACAGAAAAGCGCACGTGACTAATCGTTCCTTACC
This sequence comes from Pentalonia nigronervosa, assembly GCA_014851325.1. NCBI lineage: Eukaryota > Metazoa > Arthropoda > Insecta > Hemiptera > Aphididae > Pentalonia > Pentalonia nigronervosa. Next base: position 86,611 of record JACXSJ010001022.1, on the reverse strand, counting down.
TCTTAATCGATGTACCTATACAAAATATTATATTGTGTAGATAGATTGACTCGATTCGATTTATACGCCCAACAGGTTTTTTTTTCATTTAGGATGCGTTGTTAATTGTCTTCGTGCATATCATTTTATCCCGCGATCGTATGGTAGTACGTATATATATTTCTCCATCATAATACGCTATACGTTTCAGTGAAACTTGGAAATGCGTAAACTCACTTTCTCCGTAATAATACCTACGTATAATATAATACAATATATTTAGAGTGCCATTTCGCGTGATGTGTAATCACAACGCACAACGGGTCATCATGGCCTGTACGCGTGTATCTTTATGTTTATTTTATACGTTGTTTGAAACGTTCTACTCGTTTGTGATCCAAGTGAAACGAGAATAGAAAAAAATGCGAAAAACGTTGAAATATTATACGTACCTATCTATAAGCAATCACACCATTTTTCTGACATTACTCGACTATATTTTAGTACGAGCCAAGCTCAAAACTTAGTTTTTCAATTTTAATTTTGAAATCATCCGCTTGATGTTTCAGTGGCCTTCTCAATTACTCACCCTAGGCCTAATGAGAAACAATAATGAAGAATGACATAAGAATTATTATAATTTACATTCAAACAAACAAATTATTTTGTAGTACTTTACATCTTTGTTCATAGTGCAATTAATATATACAACTAATTACAATTTGTAAACTTATCTTATAGTCTATATAGGTATGCCTAAAGATGGGCTTATTGGGGTCATTGTCACATTTAGAGCTCCCGATATATCAGCTATCAATTAAACTTCTTTTTCAATACAAGAGTTTGGTCTTATACTCTTGTTCGTCTATTTATTCTTACTAAAGTTCAGAGATCAAGTCTGGACAAAAGAAACAGATTCAAAAGTTAAAATTTGTATAATACACAAAATAAATTCTCCACAACCACAGTCCACTAAAATATTTCAATATTGGGGAGATTAAGATACATAGTGAAAACCGTATAACCATAATATATAGGTATTGATTATTAGTGTTCGCGTGTCTCGTAACAAAATACAAACAACGTTTAAAAAATATCTTGTTATAATTTAATTTATTTATAACTGTAACATACATAGATTATGCAATTATCTTTACATACACGATATAAGTCAATAACATATTATATCAATAATTATTATTAATAGGTATACACACATACCTAGATAATAATTATTAACCGTTTATGCAGTTTACGGTATATCATTGATATTAATACGCAACCGTATTTTTGTATAAAACGGTGAATATTAAGTAGGTACTTGCTAATCGTACACAATACATTTAAAATATCATATTTATATAAGTTTATACAAGAATTAAATAAGTGTAAACTTACTTTTGGGCAAACATTCTCATTTCTCTGTCATATGTAGTATAATTATTAATACTTTTTTTTAGTATCTATACAAGAAAAAGTGCCGTTCGAAGTAATTTTAAGAAAACAGATTTTCTCTATGACGCTTTATCTTGGAAAAATAATGATTTTTTCCAACGAATATCGATTGGGTATTAACTTGATTTTGATAGTATTGCGGCATTCAGCACTTTTCTCGTTAAGCTCAAAACACGGAGTATGTACACCCGCACGACGACAAACAGTGTACGATATATATTAATATACAAACACGTTTCTTACCTATAAAATCTTAACATGCATATACAGGTTACAAGGTGTCCCACAAGGATGTTTTGTACGAAGCGACCACAGGGTAATGCGAAGTGTAAACACGTCCCATTCGGCATTTCTTACAAGTAAATCTTCGTAGAACACTCTCTAAGTACTCTGGCACGAATAATATTGGTAGTTGCATACGTAAATATTAAACTGTTGCCGAATTGGATAAAAAAAAAAAGAGATTAATTTAACGGCTCACCAAAGTTTAATGAACCAATCGTGGGCCACTAAATAATGTTTAAGGTACCATCATTTATACCTACCATAGCTGGCTACTGATTCGTTAAATGTTTAGTGATTTTTAATGCGATTCGGTATATGTGCACTTACATATTATATGTATATAATATATGACACCGAGGTTGCCTTTGGGCTTTGATTCGACTATACGAATAAAATGCCAATAAATAAATACATAAATAAATTAATTAAATGGACTAGTTGATATTTATACAATAGTATAAATGATTAAAAGTTGCGTCAAAAAAATTATATAAATTATATAAATATTATATAAATAAATAATGCGGGTTTTTTAAACTCTGTGTTGCGTTAACGACAGTGGTGGCGTCGGTCGTCGTCGCAACGAATCAGCGATGGCTGTATCCGTCCTCTTGCGGCGGCTGTCTATGACGGTTTGCGTCCCTCTCGACGTCGCTTGGTGCTGTTGCTCGCTCTGTATGGCGGGTTGACTGTGGCCACCGCTGTCGTCGTGATGGTCGTGGTGGTGGTAGTGCGGATGATCGCCGTCTTGGCGATGTTTATGATGATGATGGTCCTGGTGGTTGTGATAACCGTGGTTGACGTACTTGACCTTGGGCCGTGGACCGAACACCATGTTCCGGACGGTCATGAAAATGGCCGCGTTCAGGGCCATGTTGTTGATCATTAGCGCCGACATGACCATCATCTTGAGGTTTGCCAGAACGATCGGCGCAAAGCCCAACGCTATTAGCTGCGGTATCAGCATGTACGGGTTCAACATCATTTTCTTGAAGTGTCCACGACCTTCGGCCACCGTCGTCTGCAGTGCGGCTGCGTCGGGCCCGGCTGGATCGGACTCGGCAACGGTAACGGCCAGTACGAGCGCGAACCCGAGAACCGACGATAGCGAACCCGCGACCGATCGCGGAGCGTTCATCGTACGCGTGGCGGCTACCAAAAAGACACTGACCAGCGGCGGAAGTGGCGAATGGCGATAGCGACGGCGTCGTCGATGGCGTCCGCGATACTATAATAATAGCGCGCCGGATCCGTCCGGACGCCGCTAGCGGTAGCCGGTTTTCGCGAGCACCGGTTACCGGGTTGTAGAGAGGAGGCGTGATGCATTCCACGCGCAGGACCCGTCGCCGATTGACCCACAAAACCGTTGACCGGCTTACCATAGCCGCCGCCGTCACGATAACGAGGGCACGCCGCAACATATGACGACGATGAACGTATATGATTATAATATTATATTATTTTCGATCAGTGTTCTCGGCTGAACCAGTTTTTTGTAAAAAAACTAAAAAAAATGTTTTCGACTGTCCGTCGCCTCTTCCTTGGACAAGCGCGAAAGTCTCGTCACCTATATTAATTATTATAACCAAATAAAGTTTTACTTTACGTCTATAATACATTTTTTCAGATTACCAGTTCTTACTAGCGAGGTATTATACAAGTACAGAGATATTAAAAAAGTATTTAGTCCTTGCTGAAAACTTTTATAAGCTTAAAAAACAATTCACTAAGTAATATAAAACTTAGTTTATAAAATTAAATTAATAAATTAATTTTAACTTAACCTATTTATTCTAATCTAATATTTTAAATAGTTATTTTAATTGATATATTCTACTTTTAATCTCAGCAGATACATTCACTGCATTATTTAAGTAAATTTGTATACATCCTCTTTTTTCACCTGATAGGTGTTACTGTACTAGTAAATTACCTAATAGAAGTCGTTTAAATTTTCATCACCCAATACCCATAGTATAGGTCAATGGACCTGAGATAAAACTTTACTCTTTTGAGTGAGGAAAAGATGCTCTTATTACATACAGTACTGAATGAAAGAGTGTTGACAATTTTCAACATTTTCAAAATATTATTGTGCTTACTGGGCATACTAGGATTTCATCGATTAGGTATGTCAGATATTTTTTTTATTATGAAAAAAAATGCTGGTGTAGCATGCTACATTGCTACCTACCGGAAAATGTGATATACATACCTGTCATAATTTTATAACTATTATATTTTTATTTCATTTTATTACGATGAGAAAGTATCTGTGACTTGAGTCGTTACAATAAATAACATTATTTAATGACCGTACAATACTATTTTGCCCACTATGATATCTTGTAAATATCTCCTAAAACAAAGATCAGTTACTTTATCTGGGAGTAGATGACGTAAATTGAAAAATATGCGAACTCGCTTCGCTCATGATCTTAATCAGTAAAATAATCTCAAATTACCTATCACCATTTTCTCCATAACATTGTTTGGAGTACCAAATGAGAATATATTGTTATAGTTTTTTTAAAAACTATTGTTATACAACCATTTATTAGGTAATTATTTTGTTAAGGTTTAAATTTTCATTGTAAAGTGTGTAAATACTCAAATACTTACAGTAGATAAATAATTTTAATTTATAACTATTAATTAACTACATTGTTATAATAATGGTTAATATTATCTATAAAATTTCCAAAACAACATTAACAATAGATACGTACATATCGTTTTAAAATACTTTACAATGATGTTTATCACCAATAGTAAATTTTAGTTAAATAAATTGTAATTAATTAATTATTGGATAAATATACGCATACAATTTTTTTTTGGTAGTTAGCAATATATTATACTACACGAGTGCCGCAAAAATAAAGGTATCGATTCCTCAACAATTTTGTCAATTTCAAGTTGCATACGCTTAGGTAACTCAATATAGAGACATATTGTTTTTATATCAAACGAATATGCTAAGTGCTAACTAGTCAAACCATAGTTTACTAAAATATTTTGAAGTTAAATAAATTAACAGTGAATGTTACACTTCATTAGTTGGACATCATTGTTTTTAAAGGAAGTTTTTAAACTGACAATTCAACATTTTGAAAAAATTGACTTTTATTATTATTTGTATTTTATAATATTTTAATATTAAGATGATCGGTATTTTATTTTGTACGAGTAGATAGACGATTAGAACTGGGCAAAATATAATGGGTTTACTCATAAACCACCACTTATAACTCATTACTGCAATTAGTTTATTTTTATTTTTATTTTTTTTTTGTTGCCATATCAATTATATTCACTAAAATAAAAAAAGCGAATAAACGATTTGGTTAAAAATAAATTCATTGTTTTTTTTATTGTTTATATCTCAACATTTATAGATAAAATTTTATAAATTAACGAGAAAATCAAAAAATACTTTTCAAGTATGATAGCAGACAAAAAAAAAAACAACATTCAATTGGTAAAAAACTTGCTTCGCCCATGGTCTAAATCAGCAAAATTACTCACGAGTTATTGTATTTCTTTTTCCACTGATTGAATATTTTTTGGAGTAGTAAATGAGATATTATATTGTTGAAGTTTTTTTAAATTATTGTTATACAGCCATTTATTAGGTAATTATTTTGTTGAGGTTTAATTTTCCATTGTGAAATGCGTGAACTCATAAACTTATAGTAGATAAATAATTTTAATTAATAATTATTAACTAACTACATTGTAATAATAATGATTAATATTATCTGTGAAATATCCTTTATGTTTCAAACCAAATTTAATTAGTATTAATATATTGTATTTTAATTAGTTAATACAAAAGTCAATAGATCTAATTTGAAATATAATACAGAATTAAGGGTATATTTTAAGGATTTTTATCTACAACGCAATTTTCAAAAACTCTATAATGTTGCAATATATATTTTTTATATATACATACCTATAAAATCCATTTTAAAGTGATTTTTATAAGATATGTTTGATCCTTACTTTAATTTATATTTGCATCTAACTTAACCTATATACCTAATAATTATAAATAATAAATAATGAATAATAATATATTTAAACTTTAAAGGCATAGTAAAATATATTTAGACCTAACTAGAGGTCGGATTTATATTCTCTTAATATTCTTTTAAAATACCAGATATATGATGTTTTATGTCCTTAAAAATACAAAATATTCTTTTCATATTTCGTTAAAAAAATTAAGATATTAAAATTTTTCTGTTTAAATGTTTTTAATTAATTTGGTTTAGAATAACAGTTTAAATTTATTTTATTTTATTTACAATAACAATTAATTAATATTAATTAATATAAATTGCTCCATATGTTCTGGTATAATTTTAGTACGTTGTTTTGAATTTAACTATTAAATATTTTCTTCAGAAAAATATTTACAAAAATAAAATCTTCAAAAATAAAAATATTTATAAAAATTTTGTTTTTTGTTCTAAAATATTCTCTAATGTATTGAATATTCTCTAACCTCTAAAAGATGCTTTTTTATACAAAATAATTTTTTTTCATGAATTTTATGTTTAATGAATTGTAAATATCTTACTCCCATTTAACTGTATATACTAAAAACAAATATGTAAAATCATAAAAATCTGATTTCTAGTACATAACATTTTCAATATTGGCAATAAATGTTAAATATGTATTTATGATTTTTTTAAACTTTTTGATAATTGTCAAATTAATATGAAATCATAATATTAACTATACAATTAGATATACATATAAAATAATTATTATAAAAATATAATTTGATGATCGAAAATACATAATTTTTCAACATTGAAAACAGCGCTCAACAGCGCCTTAAAATATATCCTGATGCAGATGTCGTAGTGGAGTTTTTTTTGTAATAATGACTAATATCCTTCGTTTTACCATCGTTTACTAGAATTATAGCCGGAAGAATCATCGATGTCTTATATGAGTCACAAGATTATATACATTTAAAGTGGCTCAGCGTAATGTAATCTGCAATACTCAATCATTTTTAGTATCTAAATAAAATATCTATATTTTTCTAGGACGTTCGCCGCCTTTAAAATATATATGTTTGCCGTATCCGTATGTGTGAATAACGTATGGTAATACTGTACCTGTCACAAGTAGTTTATTCGACAGATCATAATTAAGCGCCGGCGGACTAAAGTGAAGGTCGATTGGTTTAATGCGAGAAATCGGTTCATTTTTAAATGGATCATGGATACGTCATGAGGATCAAGTATTGATAAATACAGCCCCTAATATATAAATATACATATATTTGTGTCCTAAAAATCATTGTAAGACTCGTTACACGACGACTTATTCTATAGGACAAAAGGTACTTAGTATATATAAATCAGGGTTCTTACATTAAAAATAGGACTAGAATTGATATGTATACTTATATAAGTATTCTTTCCAGTATCTAAGTGGATGTTTAGTTAGTTACTAATTTCAACGTTTTATTTTATTCTGCAATGAAACTATGAAAGGCGTTATTGCCATGTGTGAGTAAAATTTATCTAAAAAAGGTTAGCAAGTGGGTGTTCTGCTATACAGTAGATATCGAGTGGATCACTTTCATGGATGTGTTAAATTTGTATTTAATGATATTCATCTTTGTATACGAAAAACAATTCTGAGCGAAGACTATCTGTCAGCCTACATAATTAAGTGTACCTATTTAAGATATTATTGCTATCAAAATAATTAATTTTATTACTATTGATAATACGTAATAATAAGTAGGTTAAATTCATTTTTGAAAAAACATTGCATTTGAAAAATTAATTAAGTATATAAAAAATAATAATATACTTAAAAAGTTTCAAAAACCTTCAAAAAATATTTTTAAATTACAACGAAATAAATAACATCGTTATTCTTCATTTAAACATCTATATAAAATATAGATGTTTATAGGTGTATATAAAATGATAATCTAAACATTTAGTGAAAATTTCAAATGTCTACGGTTATTTCTTTTTGAATTACATCAAAATAAGAAAATCGTTCCTGGAGAAAACGGATGAATATCTAATGTCTAATTTTAAACACTCATAAAAAATTACTTTGATTTTTCAGTAAATTTTTTTTTTTTTAGAAAAGTAGAAAAACTTATAGAAATTCTTGTGTTAAATTTTCAAATCTTAGATTTAAATAGAAAACTTTTACGAATTTCCTAATTAAAAAAAAAAATTGCAAAATTTCGTAATTTTTACGTATTTTGTCAAAATTTAAATTTTAGATGCTTATAAAAAACTATTAGAGACTTACGATCTACTTTTTTTTAATTTTTATTTACAACAAGTTATGAAGAATATTGTATTACATTTTCATGTTTTTTGACCGATTGAAAAAATTTTTATCGGCAATTATAAAAAAAAAAATAAAAAAAACCTGAAAATTTATTATGCTTATAAATAGTTCAAGAAAAGTTAAAATATTTTGAAAATTTTCTAGTGTATAGAAAATGCTTATATAAACATTCAATGAAAATGTCATGTATTTACGGTCATTATTTATTTTGTTACATCAAAAATAAAAAAAAATATTGTTAAAAATTTTCTTTGCGAAAAATTTCTGTTTTTCTTTAATTTTTTTTTGTTTTTCCCGACGCTTTAAAAAAACTATGGAAAATTTTTATTTTTGACCCCCAAAGTACCAATAAGATTCATTTTCCTATTAGAAAAGATGCTGATGAAGAAAATCGGAGCACTTTTACTGCCTTTAAACGTTGTGACAGACACAAAAAAGAAAAAAAAACATATCATTTTAAAATTAATGCATTCCTTATTCTCTTAGAATCTAAAATCTGGAATAATGATAATAACCATTTATTAATTGTAGTAAAAGAATTAATTAGAGTTGAAATAATGTATCAATTCTAATCAACATAACATTGGCATGAATTCAATTTCTGTAAGTATGAAAACTTACTATAATATATTATATATCCAATCTCGCAGACTAAATAAATTGGAAAATTTAATAGTAAATAGTAAGTTGTTTCATATATTTAGTATTATTAACATTAAAAATAAAATACGTTTAGTATTTAAGTAATTACATTTATAAATAATATTTTTTTTTAATGCAATTATTTTGTACATTTTAGCATATTTTAAACACATTTAATGCTTACTGAATAGTAAATACTACTATTGTGTATAAAATATAAGTTTTTATAATAATTTTATTTATTTATTATATATTTTCATTCTTAACCATCTATTATAGTTTTATAATTTAAATATTATTAAGTATACATACCACATACACATACTTATCTGTTTTAATAGTTTATTTATTTCCTGTCTCTAATGATAATGGATATTAATAATTAATTAAATCATTCTTTCCAACTTCTTTTTATACTTTAATTTGTGTGAATATATGTATGTAATTGTTATACTGCCCAGTGCCGTTACTAGTAATAGTTATAAAATAATATGAAAGTTATTACGAAATATACATCATAGATATATTCAATATTGTATTAACTGTATTCTCTCAAAATGTAATTCCAGTAATCAGTATATAAAAAAACTATATTTTACTGTTTTTACTGTGATATTATCATTTATACATTGTTAACATAAAGTAAAAAAATTAAAAATTCCCACGACATGGTTTTCAGGGAAAAGTATGATACATTGTTTTGTCATTAAAATATAACATTTACAATCTATACATAAAAAATAGACAATAAGCAAAATTCACAAGAAAAACAAATTAAATATTAAATAAAGGACTGAAAATTAAGAGCAAGGAAGCTATCCAATTATTGGACCCTTTTCGGGAGTATTTAGCTAGGGATCTGACATCGGTTTTATTAAGTTCAAAGATCGGAAACATCACATGCGGGTGTGGCATTCTCTTAATATATTATGACTATGACGTGAGTAATCATTATACCAGCTATTGAGATATGTGACTATGCGACAAGTTCATCGATGTTATAGGATTTTTCTGACGGTAAAAGATTATTAATATTTTTGTTGTTTAAGAACGATTAATCAAAAGGAAATTCAGAAAATAATTCAAAATATTTAATAACTTGTAATGTTAAATAAATATATCTACCTATAGCTAAGGATAATATAAACTAAAAATGATAACTTTATCATTAAAAATGACTAACACAATCAGAATGGTAATATTATTCGTGTTAAAAACGTGTATGATCAATTTTAATAATAAACCTATAAAATATAAAGATCGTCTATGGAGTACAAATGCACACCTTTTTATCTCGAAAATGACACTCCTATTATATCTGATCGTTGTTACATGCTGTTACGGGCGTTACAGGATGGCATAACGGCAACATGGTTGATCGCTGATATTATGACGTAAGAGGATCTTATTATTTACATACAAATACACAATACATAAATAATGCAATGCACATAACATTCGTTTATTCACTATGTACGTATTAATGAACTTTAAATAATTATACCTACACAGTACACAAACATTTTAATAACAGGATAAAACCCCTATGAAAAATAATAATATTTGGTATTTTTCTGGTGTAGAGATATATTGTTGGCCGTGGATCATGTTTAAAATATTGTATAATATAGTGTGTACTATTTATATTATATATAATTATCTGACCCAGTTTTTTGTACACATTTCGAGGTCTGTAAAATTAAGTTCACCAACAGCAGCTATATTTTAATTCCAAATTTAAACTTTTTGTTTCTGTTTGTTTCTCATTTAAAACAGAATCACATTTTTATTTACATAAGTATATAGTATTATATAGATACCTGCATAATTTTTTTTTTGAAAAAAAAAAATATCACAATCGTGAAAGTAGGTACTTTCTTAAATCAATAACCTTATTTTATTCATAAGAATAATAATATTTAAGTTACAGTGTTTTGAATATACATAATTATATATTTTATTTTTTTGGTAAATTTTAACAGTCATAGAAATAAAAACTGTTGAATAAATAGAAATCTTTGAAAGTATAGCTCTATTTGAGAAAAAAACCCAAGTAAATCTTATGCCTATAATTATTATGGTATTAAAATATTTGTAGAGCAATATTTGTATACATGATTATTAATTTTGAAGCCGTTTAATATGATGAAAATTTTTAATTTAGTATTTGTATAATGGTTCATAATACAAAGTTGGTACATCATTTTTAAACTCCTACTTTAATTTCAACTAGGGTCTAGGGTATAAAAATCTATAAAAATAACTTTTATGACTTATAAAACAGAGCTGGGGTATTTTAATATATTCACATACATTTAAAATACGTCAAATAATATATTTAAATTTTACATAAAATCTAGCAGTTTGTCAATGATTTTGTTTCAAATGCAGTTGGTAATCCTTTTATTTAAATTTAAAACATGACTTCAAAATATACAAAGGTCATTAACGATTAGCCCTATATTTCAATAACATGGTGATTATATACTTTTATATGCACGTTCCTACTTACAATTCTCTACAGTTAATTTATTTACATTACATCTGTTATTTTAATACTGATAGGAACAATACTAGGTACCTATTATATGTAATATAATAGATTTCATAACCATATTTTTAAATGCTGATATTTGATTTTTAGGTTTTGAACGGAGCAATATTACAATGATGTGTGTTTTATTGTTGTGTGTTTATACACGATAACTAGTCGAAATAATGCTTCGATTTTCAACTTCAATATCTTTTCTGATGGAAAAGTGAATCAAATTGGTACTTTAAAAGGTAAAAATTCAAAATTCAAAAGTATTGGGAAAAACAAAAAAAAATATTAAGGAAAAACGGGATTTTTTACGCAAAACCAGTTTTTGACAAAATCGATTTTATTTTTTTTTGATGCAACTAAAAAAAAACCCCATGAATACATGACATTTTCTTAGTATGTTTATATTAGTATTTTCTATACATGATAACATTTTACAATTTTTTTAGCTATTTATAGGCATTTGAAATTTTAAAGTTGAAAAAGGTTGGCAATTTCCCCCTCCCCCCTTGTAAGGTTCACCAAAAATAAATGTGTTGTATACAACCAATATAACCATAAGATATTTAATTCATATTAATATGTATGATATAATTTTGTTACTTGAACATTTTAATATATGTATTTAATTATATTAATTATATTATAGTATTATATAAATGAAAGTTATAACATTTTTTCAACAATAAATAATAATCCGATTGATTTAATATTTTTGTAACCTATCCTAATATCAACAATCGTAACTATATGTACTCATGGGCGCAACTAGACCTACATTTGAGGAGGAGCTAAAATTATTTATTCCTATCTTACTAATCTGTAGTTTTATAAAGTAAATAATTGTATTACTAGGACAATATATTCATATACCTAATATTTTACAAATTATAACAGATAAAATAATTGTATAAATGTGTAATTTAAATTAATTTTAAAATTATTTTCCTTGTTTTTATAATGTACTTATCTATATCGATTCTGTTTTTATGTTATTTGCAACACCCCTTTAAATATTTAAAATAAACTTTAACCAATTATTAATTTGTTACATACTTGGAAAACTGTATCGTTCACATGTTACTTATTTGAATTGTAACTGAAATTTGAAATAACTTGTTAATGTTAGGAAAATCCACTTTTTGAATAGTTTTTTTTTAATAAAAACGTCCATAAAAAAAATATATAAAATAAAAAACCGCTGTTTTTCACATTATTTTTAGAGTTTTATAATATGGGCCAGGGGATGCTTCAGCACCCTCAAGCCCCCTAGGTGCGTCTGTGTATGTATTGCTGTACTGGTAACTAACGGACGGACGGAAACAACGTGAATATAAGGTGTTCTAAACATAAGTTTAGAAACTTAAAACACCCTTTTTAAAAGAAGCGAACGCTGTGTTTCCCATTTTTATATTAAAAAGTTTATAGGCTTTCATTGTTTCAATACAGCAAATTTAATATTTTAACTGAAACAAAAAATAACTTTGATGTAATATTATGTTAAAGAGCTAAAAATTTGATGGTAGTCGTCTATGCATGATAAAAATAAACTTTATATTGAATATTTTAAGCGATTTTGCATTACGATTTACATACGGTTTTAAAATATGTAACTTAGTTTGTTACAGTTTTAATTTAGTTTCTAATAATATTAGGTTAGGCAAAGCCGTAACTACAGGTGAAGTCCCAGGATCCAAATTTTTTTTTAAAAGTAGATCATTTTTAGTAGTGAAAACTGCTTATTGACTATTGATTTAAAAATAATTTAATATTTTAGTTAAAATTATAAAACGTTTTATACGAGAATAAAGAGTTTTTACATTTTGAACGTAAAAGTTGTATTAGTGTTTAGCATAAAAAATAAAAAAATTTTGGACCTCTCCCCCTCCCGTAATATGTTACAACTTTAGACATGGACATATAGCATGTAGGTAGATACAAAATATTGGGTGTTTTACATTTTGACGAAAGTTTACTAATTTAAAATATTGAGATACTTATAACGTTAGCATTATGACTCTTATCACTTTAAGCTCCCTGTATGTTATAATATAATAAATAATAACATTATTATAACATTATTACATTTTTTTTTATTTAATAACATTATATGTTTGATTATTATTTATTTCTACATTATCCATTTACTTTCTTGAAAAAAAATTTAGTAGCTTATCTTTAACTATAAATGATTCATAGTATATAATAATTATATATATTATGTAATACAAGTATATAGCTTAATTTATTGACCTTCAACCGGATTCTTTCTCCAATCACTCGTTAAAAATTGATAGTTTTTGTAATATAATTTAACCATAGTAATCAAATTAATAATGAACCGCATAATTATTTGAACTTTTTAACTGTAGAGAAAAATAAAAATAATTCTAATAACATTTTTCCTCTAGTTATTAAAAGTACTGTAATAACTAATGAGTAATAAAAATAAATTAATATATAATTGTATGTACTATTCATGGAAAATGAAACAAGTTTTTCCTTGTTAAAAAATTATAGGTACCATGTATACATTCCACCTAAAATTAAATATTATTATTAGTTACACATAAATATACGTTAAAATATACATTTTGATTTATTATATTATTTATATTAATTTATTCAATATTAGATTAATATTAAAATATTTTAGAAATATATTTACATGCTATTAAAATATAATTCATAACACATTCGCTAACAGCAGTATTGAGCGCATTATAATTGTTACTAAAATTAATGCTATATATTGCATTTATATTGCTTTATTGCTATATATTACATATGCTATAATAAAAAACGTTAAATTTGACATTAACGTTATTAACTAGCAGTTAATGTTAATAGATAATATTGAATATTTTACTAGGTTTATAAGGTTAATTCCAGACAATATTAGTTAATCATGTTATTTGTATTTAAATTTTTGTTTTATTATTTATTTTCACATGATAATGAACTATAGCATTTCGATTGCATAATTTCCCAACTACTCAATAGATGTTTTTATTTGTTTTACACTTCATCTTACAGTGACATCTTTAATAGCCTTGTGTGTCCATAAGACTATTACATCCTGCTGCTTCCCGAAGTGTTATCTCTTTTTCTTTAGATAATTCAAGCAGAATTTTGAGATAAAACAAGATTTTGTTGCATGGTACAAGTTAAGATCTCGTATACTTGTGTTTAAGAAAACCATTTTTGGTACCTAATTCAAATATATATACATGAATACCTATAAGCTTCAATTTTGTATTTTATTTTACTTACATAATTTATAAAAGCCGTTTTCAACATTAACAATAACTGTTAAGAAATTGCGCGGAGATCTACAGGCTCTGTCAACGTTAGATATAGAAATACCAATAATTGTTTCGATTTCCAACTCTTGATATTTTTTGTTTGTGAAAGACTGACAAAAATATTATCTACAATAGTTACAATAAAGTTCTACACTAGTAAGCCCCGCTAAGCTTATTTATAACATAACTAGTTGTTGTTAGACAAAGGACTAAGATATAGTAAGTATTAGAGAATATCTTAGTCCGAAGTTCTATTTACTGCGGCTGTAATACTATCTAATTCCATTAAAATACCATTATATAACAAAATTTTCCATCACTTGTAGAAATTATCGATAATCAAACCCAAAAAATAAACCACGATAATGACTATAGTTTGTTAGGTAACTATTGTTATTTACTAGAAAATAACGTTATTTTGATGTTTGACATCATTTACTGTAACATATACATTTTTTTTAATAAAGAAAAATATTAAAATGGTATTTATATTAAAATTGCATACATTTTTTGACTACTGTTCAACAATTATGCATTTTGATCGTGGTCTATTACTTAATTTTCTAATTCTATCAAAAATTTAATTTTTGTTAAAAATATATTTTAGATTTTGAGCAGAACGATGATTGTATTTATTTTACAATTATGGGTTTTTTATATTTTTGTATCAGTCATGACCTTTTAGAACAGTAAAAATTCTTAGGTTTTCAACTTCAATATCTTTTTTGGTGGAAAAGTGTATCTAGTTGGTACTATTATAGGATTAAAAGTAAAAAATACGTTAAACTTATAGTAAAATAACTGACTAGTACACTTAACATCTACTGTATATAGAATTATAGAGCACTGGTTACCTATTTCCTCTTTTTTTATTTATTGAAAGAAACCAAGGAGGCATGGGGCATCAGTGCCATAATTGGGACATTCGCAATATTATAAATAGTTTATTTATGATAACTTTATATTAACTTGTTATATTTTTATAACATTATTGTCTAATACACATTTTTCCAAATATTTTATTTGTGATTACGTTTATAAATCTAAAGTAGTAATGATAGTACTTACCTGACTACCTACATTGGCTACATCTATGTGACTTAAAGATAACATAAATTATGTTTGGAAATATTTAAAATAAAAAAAAAACATTATTTAATCTAATTTAAAATAAGATTAATTAATAGAAATTCGTACATATTATTAGCCTTTAGAATTAAAATATAAATGTAATTTCCTTTATAAGTCGTAAATAGTTTTAACCATACATTTAATTTATTATCAATTCATTAAGGCGTCTGAAATGATTCTGGTTAGTCATCAATTCGTCATATTTTAGAACTAACTAGCAATTTTGTTAATTTTTAAAAACGTCTTATTATTAATAAATGTCTTAAAAACTGAACAACGTGGCTCATACATCAGGTAAGACACTGGTCTTTTATAAATAAACTGTATGAGTAATTAAGACATTTTTGTTAAATTTTTTCGAATTCCTGTGATGACATTTATTGCTTATGCATTGCCAAGCCGACAACATTGATCAGGTTTTATCCACGTAGGAATAGGGTAAGCCGCGTGTAAGTTATCGTTATCTACCTTTCGTAGTTTCATATAATCAATTAATCTGATCTATACACATTCGAAGGCATTTTTAATGATTTACAAAAACCTTATTAAAAATATAGAGAAAAATGGCTTAAAGAACTTCCAGTTCAGTTTATGACAATAAAATGATGATATATCTGACCTAATTATTAAACATCATATTCTATTTACATTGTTGGTTTTTATTCAATTATTTGTTTATTAGGTAAATGTTGCAAAATTATAAAAATATAATATATAAGTTGTATAGGTCTGATAGAATGCAGTGTTATTGAAAAGCTGTAACTTATAAATAATAGTGGTCGAAGTTCAAAGCTTGAATTCAATGTTTATAAGAAAGTAATTAACATACTTTCGTATATAGGAACAACAGTATTACGAATCAAAACACACAAATATAACATAACCACATTAACACAATAATTATACTTTTATGTAAACAGTATAATTATAAATTATATAGTAGTTAAAAAGTTATCACTTAAAGTTAGGTTTAGTCATTTATACAATATATAGTATGAAAATATTGAAACATTGAATGGTAGTGGGGGGGGGCAAAGCCCCTCACTTTTACAAATATCATTCAATGCCTTATCTCCTTAAACAATTCCTAAATATGCCGCTGGTAAATAAATAAACCAAAAATAATAATAATAAATTTTAAAAATGTATTACTTATTAGTTATTAGTTATTATATGATATTATTTAAAAGATTCGAGAAAAAATTGTGTAGATTGTAATTTCTTATAAATATTTGTATTTCACTTATAAACTTGTAATAACCAATTTTTTTAAAATAAATGTAATTGCCAGTTACTGAATAATTGGAGGAGATAATTGTAAAAGAAAAACATTATAGATTATGAGGGGAGAGGGTGTCGAGAATTTATTAGAAGGCTTTCAATATATGATCGAATAAAGTATACCCAACGAAATGAAGGAAGAAAAAAGGAAGGTGCCTGGTGTCTGAGCAGTAAAAGGATATGCTGGAGATTGTACGGATCTCTTCAGGATGGAGTATACACAGGAGAAATAAGTTGAACGAGAGTAAATACGAATGGGGAAAATATAAAGTAAAAACTTAAAATGACGTGAACTAAATTTAAAATGATGAAAAATATATTGAACATTTTTTCAGGCCACTGTCAATTCGCTTTAATAAATATTATTTTTTTAGATTAGTTTGTAATATAGTGACTATATACTAACTTGTACATTATATATAGGTATTAAAATTGATTTGAGAGAATAAAATCATTCACGAAAAAATAGTAGATACCTATATCTATGAAAAAATGAAATATATACGAGTGAAAAATGTCGAGAGGTGCATCTCCTTCTACAAATCGAAAACGATTATTAGTTATATGATATATAATATATATTTATAAATCCTACTATTTACATTATAATTATCTTAATGTTTTTTCAAAAATATAAAAAAACTAAGGCTGAATAGAATTGCAATGTAACAAAAAAGGTACTTGCAGACATTATAATATATTATATTATTCACCTGGAACTTGGAAGGCTTGACATAATATAATGTATGACATAACTCATAAGCTTGTGACAAAATGCCTACTTGTCTACAAGTACACAAATGTGTTTATCACATATATACATTGAGTAAAATACTTACTACAATTTATTACACGCCCACACAGGTATTAGTGGGAAGTAAATAGTACACGGCATCACGCCATCATCACATGCTACTTGTACGGTGTGTAGGAGGCTAAAATTACGTATAATATCATAAGTCATAGTTTATCATTACTCAATAATTAGAATATCTGTTCTGTTTAAATATATGACCGATGACAGAATCTTCGTTTAATCCCGAAGTGACGATCTGGAGCGGAAATGCACTGCAATATAATAATATGATATACCCATTTATTATAATAGGTATGTTGTATAATATATATATTATAATTAATGTTATTAAGGACCCATTTAATGCCTGTCCGGGTGTCCACTTCTGCAGTCGGAGTTGTATGATATTATGTCAAATGTAAACTTAACTTTTCAATCAATGGATCTGGTGTAGATACAGAGGATTTGAACAAAACACGAACACTGTAATAGCATAATACTATAATATCATGTGGATAGTAATGTTTTAATTTCGTCGTCGTTTCTGAGTGGACCCAACACAATCAAGAAACTCGCGGTAGGTATGACAAACATATTATGTGTTATTGTTATTATCATCGATGGAGGTTATAATAATAATGATAATGATATTATTATAGCGATTTGTAATGTTGTTATTAGACAAACATACGGCGATCGGATGGCGCGTCGTCGCGGGACAGCCGCCGCCGTATCGGTATTTTGCACTCGCATATAATGATGCTAACACCCGTTGATGATCGGCAGGTGGCGCGGAGGGTTGCTGCTGCCTTGCTACCCTGATACCTTACACGCGCGCGCGATCCCACGTATAAGGGTGGATAGCAGCCGAGGCGAGGGCGGCGTCGCGGCGCCCATAACGAGAGTGCTCGGCATTATCGACCTGTACGCCATCTGATTTGCCGCCGCGTCGTTTCCCGACGAAACGCAGTCCGCCGCTCATTCACGTTCGCAATGATTCCGAACCCGAAAAAACACACACAAATACTCACTTATACACACACAAACACTCACTTACACACACAATAACTCTATTACACAAACACATACACTTACTTACACACATACGTCGGACGTTGTATTATATTATCATAAACATAAACTGTGACCGACTATCGTTATTATCACTTCGCCTTCGTCATATATTATTATTGTTTCCGTCGCGGATCGATATACGAGTGCCGATATTTAGGGTTGATTTCGCTGTCATCGCATCCGTCGGTCCGCCGTCGCGCGTTGTATGTGCGGACAGCCCGATGCCGCTTTCACTGTGACCGTCGACGCAGACTTTCCGTGGTGTATCGTTGCCGACGAGACGTTCGGGGTGCTGGCGGGACGGTAGCGAAGCCGAGAAAGACGGCGTCGGCGACGGCGGCTCCGGGGGGTGGTGGGGGTGGTGGTGGTGGCGACGACGACGACGACAGAGGCTGCTGCGGCGACTGTTGATCGGTTCGACGAATTCGCCATCATGGACGACGTGACGTCGAAGACCGATTGACGACCACTGCCAGTAAGTCATGAAACAGAAGAAGAAGAAAGACGAACCGCCGCGGCCGCCGTCCGGTACAGACGAACAGCAGCTATGCAACGGTGCAGCCGAGCCGAGACCAAAGAAATCGGCGCTGAAACGTACGGCGGCCGGTGGCGGTTCCAAGGCAGCCAAGTCCGGCAAGCACAAGCGGCACGTGCAGTTCAACGAAAGCCTGAACGTGTTCTTCGAGTCGGACTACGTGATCGTCATCCGGGACGACGACTGCGAGTTCGACGAGGAGGACTTTGACTTTTGGTCGCAGCAGCCATGCAGCTGTGGCGATGAATCGTGTTTCCAGCCATGGCTAGACGACGACGACGGCCGTGGCATGCCGCCACTCGACTCGTACGAAGAACAGCCAGCCACGCTTAGTCCACCGGATGGCTACAAGGACGGCTGTCCCAGGCACGTGCCGCCGTCTCTGGACCATCTGAAATACGGTACCTACAGTAATCAATACCATTGACCGAGTTCATAAAATCGTTTTCATCATAACTATCAGCTACAACACTTTATAATATTATATTATGTGTTATGCATATCATTTTTTACCTACCTACTTTATATATTTTAAAAGAATAATTTTTTTGTTTACACCATATGATGAGACCCACAGTTCAATTGAATAATTAGTTTCTGTAAAGTTACATAGTGCGTAGTAGGTACGAAATTCCATATGTTTAAGCACTACGTATTACTATTGTCTATTATAGATCTTTGAAATATATATTAAATATATGCACTAATATACTATATATATTATTTATATTTTATACATATACACACACACACACACACATATATATATATATATATATATATAAAGAGAGAGAGAGAGAGAGAGAGAGGTGCACAGACAACGATGTATTTGTGATTAATAACAATGTACAATTGTATTGCATAATGTATTAAAAAATATCTTAAAAATATCTCTGTCAGTATGCGTTTAAGAAATTATCATAATCTTAAAAGCTTCGTTAAAATAATTAATAAAAACCATATATCGGTTATTCAACACCATTAAACCTTACACGTGGTGTACACAATATGATAAAAATATCGTTTTTAAATGTATTTATATTCTTAAATACTTATATACTCAACAAAATACGAACTGTTGTAATTATTAATATTCATAGCTACTACAGTTTATTATGACCCTATTAGAAACAATGGTTATATTATACTGTTATATTATCAAATTATTATTTTTTTAGATATTTTGAATTCAATTATTAGAAAATATACTAAAGGCCTGCAGAAAACAATACCTTTAATATTATTTATAGAATCAAATTTGTTAAATCGAAATTAATTACATTCCGAATAAATCGACAATAAGCAATTTTATGAGAAAATATGGTGTTTAAACGATATTTTTTTATCTTGCTAACATTTATTTATACAAATTATAGCTATAATAACTTTTGCGAAGAATTTATTTTCTTATTTCATTGTTCTTATTGATCAACTGTTTTATTTTAGTCATTCTCAATCGACTTTCTATATTAGATTATTTTGAACAAGAACCTTTCATGTTTTAAATCTTGGCTATTGATTAGATTTAAATATTATTGTTTAGTGAATTATTTCTCGAAATCGGTAAATTTGATAATATCGAAAAATTTTATTTGTAATATAAATCAATAAACAGAACTCATGTCAATATACATCTGTGCAAATATAAGTTTTTAAATTATCTAGTATTAAAATATGAAAAGTTACCGATTTAAAATAATTTGCATATATAATATTGTTATGTAAATATGCATCAAAGGGATTTTCGTTTTCCAATTAAAAATGTAATGTCATGCAAAAGACATACTAATATTATGCATTTTTATGCTAGTTATTTATTTAGATTTTAGATACCCTCCGTAAAAACTACAAAAAATGCATTTAATTTATGCTTATATTTTAAATAATAAAGATTCAACATTAGACATTATCTCAATACATTTATCTCACCAAGTAACATTAAATTTAAATAGTCCCGTTATTAAAATAATTAACCATAGCGATAATTGTATAAAACGTTTGATAAAAATAAATCAATCCAATAAACACAGTTTGCATTTACTATTACAAATTACAACCGTATGAAAAAGAGAAAAAATAGAATATTAATTATAAGTTTACTCGTTTTAAAAATATCTACAAATATAGACATTGCATAACCCTAATTAATACGTTTGTAACCTTGGGCACAAATTGCAGTGATAAGATGATTATAAATTATAATATATATTATGGACATTATACATATATTAAAATAAAACTTTTAACTGCTTAGGTAAAATATTTAAAACGTGAACTGCATTATTAAGCAATAATCAATAATCTATATGATTGTTTGTATCTAATATAATTTTTTTTTAAATGATCGAATATTTTAAATAAAATTTAAAAATAATTAATTTTATAATTATATTATAATATATTTTTATAAGTTGTTATTTTCTTATTCTCAAAACAGATAAAAATATGATACCTTGTTGTTTACATGATTGAAAACATTCAAAATCGCATAGTACAAAACAAAGAACTAATATTGAAATAATATTGTAGCAGATGATGATTTGGCTACAAGATATGGTTCGGATGCGATGGACAGTTGCAGCGATACGCATGTCGCTTTACCATATAATTCCAATGTCAACTCCGCGTCCTATGTCGAGGATAACAATCAAAAAGCTCGTCATGAGCTTTCATCTCTACCCCGGCCAAGTAGTAAGTATAATGCTGCGTATTATTAACAGTAAACACAAATACGAGATTGTGCGTAATATTATTTTATATTATTACCTATATTATTCAGAATTACTAATAGCAACATAATTTTGCTTATACATTATACAAAGTCTAATGTAAAAACGACTGAAAAGTGTGTAAATGTGCAAATCCATAAGATTTGTTGAAATACCAATAATTTGTAAAACAACTAGCTGCATTACCCCAGTTTGCCCGGGTTAAAATTAATCTATCTTTCTATCGTTTTTATTTTGCTTTAGTTAAAATATATATTATAACATTATAATACATAATTTGTATTACAAACAAACACAATTACAACAATCAATTTTATGATTTTCCACTTTCTTAATTCTGGACATATATTTAATGTAAACACAAAAAACTGGAGATAGATTCAACTAATAGTTAAGGGCCGACGTAAATCAAATATCTTTGAGATTGGTATTCGTTGTTATGTATTTACATGAAAAATATGTCCAGAATTTAGAAATCAAATCATAAAATTTTGCGCTCATAAATATTTGATTTTAAGATTTGTCATTTTTTAAATTTATTTGTAAACGTTTTTTATGTACCATATTTTCACTTATTATTATAGTAATATAATCTGTAACCAATGGCAACCGTTTAAATAAACAAAAAAATGTTTGATTATTGTAAGCTAAAATTAAATTCATGCGTGTGACCAACCTTATACCAACCTATTGTGGTTGAACTAAGCTATAAATACCCTTCAAATCTCAAGAAATTTATTCAAAAAACTTTTAGTGATAATGGCCCAGTAATTTTTGAGTTTATAGAGAACAAACAAAGAAACTTTCAAATATATATTATATTATATATAGATAAGATTAAGTAAATTTATCTTTAATACGCATAAATAACAACTGATAAGTCTTATGATTTACGGTAAAATGATTAATATTTCATTATTAACCATACAGAAACATGTACATAATAGTATTTAATGAGTAATAACATTTTATAATTCCAAAAATTTAGTGTAATTTATTTGTCCAAGTGAATAGATTTTAACAAGGATTGGTAGAAATATAAATTGGTTATAATTTTAAACTTTTCAAACATAGACTATTTCAATTTCATCGGTTGCAAACAAAAAACTTTGTGAAAGATCGATATTTTTTTTAGATCGTGTTTTAAACTTCTAAATAGTTTTAGCTTCTATAAGTTTCCATATTTTAAGATTTTTCACATGTAACAGATGTATTGTATCAAATATAATCAAAAGAAAATAACAGAATTGTGGAAAATAAATAAATGGAATGTGTAATTCCAGGAAATATTTAATAGGACCGTATAAGTTTAAAAGTTCAGATACATTTATCAAGAGAAAAATATAATTATATTTTATATTTTATTCCAAGGTAGAAATCCATACAACTCATTTTTTATAGTTAATAAAATGTAGGTACGTATGGTAAATGTATTTAAACAATATGTTTATACAGTACATTATATTTTGTTTTAAATATTATTAAAAGGCACATGGGTAATGAGTAATGACTAATGGGTATAATTATGATATTTATTACATATATAACTATGTAAGATTAATATAAATTATTCATAATAATATAAAAAATAAAATAAATATACTTATATTTCCGTATTACTTGACCTACGTATTTAATTTAAATATTTGATACACGGAAACCTTTTCAGTGGAAAAAATGTGAAGGGAGCATTTATGCATTTTTTTCTCCTTTCATGTACCTATCTTAATTTTTTTTCCCAAAAATAAAAATAATATATATATATATATAATGTAAATTATATTGAGTTTATCTTCTACCCTTTAGAAATTGGTTTAGGATCTCTACAGTGGTCAGGCTCTGATTAATGATGACTATAAAACCTCTGGATCACAAATATCGAATGTAAATAGGTAGGTTCCTATGGGTCAAACGTTTCATTTTTTGGGTAAAAATTGTATTATATTTTTACTCTCATACCATTGTATTTAATATAATATATTAAATACAATAATTTGTATACATTATATGTTATATAATATTTTATTTAATACGATCGACCAACGTCTTGTATACGTCAAATATTGGAATACCTATATTATGTACACTGTGGTACCTATACTCAATGGGTTAAGACTTGGATTTATTTTCGTTATAAATTTAATATTTTTTGTTTTTGTTACCTTTATTTTTACTTAAATGTTTTGAAGTAAAAGTATTGAATTAGGTATAATAATAATATTTTGACTGAAATATATTTATGAGTATTGGTTTACCAATATTTTGATTATGATTATTGATTATGATTTATGACCTTAAAATGATCTCAATTTGCACATAGTTGTGGTAATATGTTTACATTTTTTAAATTTTATTTATAATAATTAAATTTAGTAAATATGTAATTAAAAAAAAAAATTAATTACTACATTATCAACACCTAGTTAGATAGGTAGGTAGTTGTTTTTATTTTAGTCATTTTAAAGGATCTAAAAGTAAATAACTATGTGACATGCCTGATTGTTAAAGCTCTTCGAATAAAAAAAATGTTTGTGATTTTAATTGACAATGCATTAACATGATTAACATACACTTCAATAAAATAAAATTTAACGGTTCACGAATGAAAATCTACTAGCATTGTCTGATATTGAATGTAACATTATGATAATGTAGTACCCATATATGTCTTACAGTTTTAAATTGATTTGTTTATGTTTATGTTATCTACAGAAGACGAACAGAAGCAGCAGCAGTCACAGCCACCGACAAACGCATCTGCTCTTAAGCTGTCGAAAACAAACACTGTCTGTGATACAAATTCCAGTACGGGCCAGCAACCACGGTGCATTGTGGAAACAATAACCATGACCACCGTTACCGAAAGGCAGATTGTACAGGAAACTAGGCCCGTAGACGTGCCCGGTCTTGATAGCGCCTGCAAAACCGAAGATGCAAACGTTGTCACCGGTGCCACTGCTGTTGTCCCTGACGAGGGATATGTAATGATTAAATGTGGTAATAATACTGTGCTGTACAACAATCGGAACCCAAACTCGGCAGTGCGACAGTTGTTTCCGACCACGAAGTTCGTGTGCCCGCCAACCCGAATCAAGGAGACGGACGACGCGAGGCTGCTGAACAAATACTTAATCACAGAAGAGTCACTCCGGGCGTTTGACAGTCGGTCAATGAACGGTGGCTTGGGCGGCGGAGGGATCAAGAGCGAACCACATAGCGACGACGACGACGACGACACGTCGAATAACCTTATCAGACGAACTATCGAACGGAGTACATTGAGGCGGAACACCGTGAAAAAAAAGAACATCAACGACTCCAAAGAGATATCGTTGATCGAGAAGATTCGGCGATTGACGTGTGACAGCGACGACGACGCAGACGACCCGGCCAAGAAGGCTCCGGGCGCCATGCAGGAACAAGCGACCGCTTACACTGTGTTGGTGCAATGTGATTCGATGACGCCAGCCGCGGCCGCCGCTACTCCTGCGTACAAAAAACTCACAGATCTGTTGGGCAATAGTGGTGGTAGTGGTGGTGGTGGTGGAGGCCGGTATGATCAACCACTGCTGCCATCAGTCGTCCAATCGTCCGACGGTGACTCGACTGGCAAAGCCGATGGTCTAGACCTGTGTGACGGTCACTCGGCTGCCAGCAGCAGAGCGGCCGTTCGAGCGGCCACCGGTGGCAAACCTTTCTTGTCCACTTTAGCGACAGCGTGCGTCACAGGCAACGTGCATCCGACTACTGGTGGATCGGTTGCAGGAGGCGCACCGCAACCATCGCATTGTCCGCAACCGGACGTGGTGGCCGGCACTCAAGCTCCTAGCTCACACAGACAGGAAGAACTTGCGGCGTTTGTGCAACAGGACTCGGGCCGTCTAGAGAAGATCCGCAAGCGGTACATGCCGCCCACGGCTACCACAGCTACGGCTGAGGACGAGGACGACGAGAACGACGATTACGGGTTCAACCGGCGGCCGGAAGTACACGGCATACGGTCCGGGTTCTCGGCACAGATTACCATCAAGAACAACCCACAGCCACCGCAACGTCCCCGGTCGTATTATGGCGAACCAGCCTTGCAGACGCCACCACTCGACGTCCAGCCCGACTTTGTGCCCAGATATCCGACGGCCACGGTTGCGTCTGTCCGCGCTCGGATCCAAGGTGACACGCGGGCTCCCCCGCCGTACCCAGCCGCATCTCAGCGGTCCATCATCAGAGTGACACACGGCCAACAACAGCAGACCATCCGCGTACCATACCAGGCAGTCGGTCCCGTTCAGGTGCACCTGTTGACCACAGCTGCAACAGCCGCGTCTACCGCCAACGTTGCCGGCCACCCACCGCCGCCGCAGGTTCAAATCCGTCACCCGCCTAACGAGTACATCGTTCAACACGGCCACGCTAGAATACACCACGGTCAACAGTTTGTTATCGCCCGTGGCACTCAGACGGCCGCGATATCAACCACTCGGTATTACCAGTTACCACCGCCTCCGCCGCCCAACGTTCAGCAGCAGCAGTTACCGCAACCACAGTTACCGCCGCACGCTTTTCAACCGTCTGAAGAGCATCCGGCGACACAATTCAAACAGACGTCTCCCACCAGAGGAGTTGCAGCTAACAGTAGGCTGCACATGCAACAGCAGCAACAGCAACAAGAGTATGTCGACCATAATTTATCGTCATCCGTCTCGCAGACGCCCAAAAACCCAATGGTTTTTTACGGTATGAATGTCTGAATAGTGTCTTTGGTGGGCGGTAGTTGTGCATAGCGCTTACATGTAGTACCTAATATAATATATTATTATGTGTGTATGACGTTTAACGGCTCTTAAATAAGTTTTGTTATAACATACTGGGTTTATTTATAAATTCGTTTTCGATTCATTAATTACTGCAGTTGTCGCCGAGAGCCGACAAATCAAATTTTGATTTAATTCACAAGTTTTATGTGATTATAAATTATATAATATGTACCTACATGCCTACTGTAATATACAAGTCTTCCTATAATATACAGGCGATAGAGCAATGATAACATCAAATTATCAAATGTAGATTTAAATCCATCGTCAAAACACTATCGTTTCGGTGAAAAAACACATTTACATGTAGCCAATTGTTATATTGTTATTAATAAAAGCCGTTTGATAAAGTTCCAACAGTAAAATATTTATCATATTAAACGTACGCTTAATGTCAGCATTTATCGAATTAAGTATGATGGTTTCAAAAAAAAAAATCTCAATACATATTTTATTTTTATTATATTAAAATACGTGAAAATAATTTTACTGCTTAAAGAAAGAAAATAGTGTGAATAATAATATATTAAAGCAAATGGTGATTTTCGTGCCTACAATTTAAATTAATAAAAAAAGGAAATTTTATCTGTTCTAATTTGTGTTGAAAAAATATTACCACGAACAAAAATATAAATAATATAATATCAAAGGACTTAATTTAACAATAAGTATATTAATATAACTACATATATATATATACAATCAGGCCACAGGTCTTTTACAATATTTATTTACCTACTCATTTTTTTTTTTTTTTTTGTTATAGTAATAAGTTTCAAATTGTAATAATGTATAAAATATAATTAATATAAAGTAATTCAATAACAGACTGTGACGAAAATTAAGGGTTGTGAAATTGTATTTATAATACGACTATACCACTAGAAAACACGATAATATTAATCATATCGAATACACGACTAATAGCCAAATATTCGCATATAAAATAAAATAATTTTGGAATGTTTAAAATGAAAATGCTAAACATTAGGGAATCATTGAAAACCGTTTATTTATTTATGATATTTGGTTTGCTACGATTCAATATTGTACATAGTTATCAAAATATTAAATAGTATAAATATATTTATTATTTAAGCCATTAATGTTACAATTAAAATTTTTTCTTCGGGCTGGTGAATATTTACAAATTATAATAAAACATAAATTTATAGAGGTATATCGTATGTATATGCGGTACCGATTAAAATTTGCTTGACAAAGTAGTATGTAATACTATAAACTGTTATGCTATTTTTAAGATTAAAACATAAAATATTTATAATTTTGTTTTAACCAATAAGAATTGCTTGACCCTAAAAATAAATCAGTATGAAAATCTATTCAAATTTGTTTGCTTTTAGTCCTTTTGTTATTTAAAAAATATTTATATATAATAACAAAGCATAAATGTGTATCAAAACTACATCATAATATAAAACCAATTATGAAGCCATAATATATTTGAATAATATTTGCGATCGAATACTTCCATGTTTTAATTAATGGTTTATACATATATATTAAGTATGCATATTTTTACCTATCATATCTAATAGGTATCATGAGTTTATGAAATTCATTAATTTTTTTTTAATTCAATACTATAGTAAAACGTATATTATTAAATTAAATTATTATAAAATTAAAAGTTTCTTTACAAATCAACATAATTAGAAAATGTTTACAATTTTTAAATTTTTAATAAATTCAATTACCCACTCATACACCGAATTTTCATTTCATAATCTATAGAGCATTGAAATTTCATTAAAACTATACACAAATTTCAACTAATATAATACAAATTTATTTATTTTTATTTAAATTTAATACATATATGTTTACCGATATATTATGTATGTACTATTATGATTGGTGCCAAAGCGATACTAAACTTAAAATACCATAAAATATATTGTATTAAAAACGTATAAAAAATAAAATATTTTGTTGTTTGAAATAATTTTAAATGGTAGGCTGTTTATTATAATTATGTTAAACTATAGTATGAAATAATAGACCGTCGTTAATACTGACTACTTAGGCCTAAAGTGGAATTAATTTAATATTGTATTATCTGTGAATTTTATTATTATTATTTTTTATTTTAAGAAAATATAATGTTGTTGAAATAAATGTGTATAAATGATTAGTTTGTGTTAACTCATTTTAAATAATATATAATAAAACATGGAAATACTTGAATTCATTGATCTTGTAACCTAACCCACATTAGTTTTTCACAGCAGCCAACAGGTTAATGAATAATTTTATTGAGCTTATCTGCATATGGATTGTTGTGAGGTAATATTTTTTATGATTAAGAGTTGCTTGGGTTATATTTTTACTTACGTAGGGTTATACTTGTGACTGGTTAGTCACAAAATACAGAACTACAGACATATTCATTATTTAAAATATTTGCATACCTGTAGAGTATTGATATCACCCTTTCGTTTTCGTCCAAAACTATTTAGATAAATACGAATAATAATATATTACTTTTTTTCTTATTGTTATATTATTTATGTTAGTATAAATTAATCAAAAACCATATTCAGTATAAAAAATATTAAATTAACGATTCTAGAAAACTTTGTCCCTCCCCAAACGATCATACTCTACAAAACATTAAAATATGAAATTAACTAGAGACTATTTTTTTTTTTTTTACAGTCACTACAATATACATTCTATAGTATGTTATAAGTTGGTACTTATAGTATAGTTATATATAATTAATAGTCATATGCTTAAATTTGTGGAGACCGTCCATTTATTATAATATTAATGGAATGTCTGATCATCGGTGCCCACTTGCAACAGCAGTGGTCAATTCAGATTTTGTAAACAACATTAAGTGTTTGGTCTTTAAAATATTATTGCAATATACCTTCTATAACAATAAAAAACAATTAATCAAATGTTCGGTATTTAAATTTTTACTGAGTAGGTATATGTTCTAGTATTCTTAGTATTCTATTATACGAATCGTGGACATTTGACCTCTATAGAGTTTTTTAACAATCGAACATTTGACCCTTCAAAATAAATTCATTAGATTGTCTTGTACTTAAATAATTATTATGATTACTAATATTACATTAAGAACTGTAATATTTGAAGATAGGAAAATCTTAACCTTCCAAATAACTATACACAACAACCAGTGGGTTTTTTCAATAAAAAAAAACTATAAAGTTTATCACTTTGCTATATAGTAGTATTCGAGTGTATGTACCTCGTCATTTATCCACAAAATTAAGGAGGCAAGCATTATTTTGAACGCTACTCACTCCATAAACAAGAATGGGATATAAAAAGACGAAAGAATAGCTCTACGAGGAATACCTGGGGTGGAAACAAAAACATTTAATTAAGTACCACCGTGTAATTTAACCCAATTCTTTCTATATATTGGATAAAAAAAAATTAAGAAAGAATTGTTTCGTCTAATCCTGCTGCAGGTAGTATCTTCACGTAAATAACATGGTCAACACTATCGCTAAATGTAGTTTGTGTATATTATAACTTTCGAGTTATCACGGAAAAGCTCTATTAGAAAAGGTATACAAATTATATTACAAGTGAAGAGTAGAACGCTTGGGTCAAAAACCGTGGTGATCATCAGTTAAAATGTTATTAATAAAAGGTTGCAAACGGCTAATTAGAGACTCAAATAATTTGGCTACATGAGAAGGATTGACAAAGGCTGATATTTTTCAACTTAAGATGAGTTACCTGACTTTAAATTAGGCCATATGAACTAATTTTTAACAAGGAATGGAAAATACCAGCATTAATAGATTTTTCGAAAAATAAACTAGAGATAATGTTAAGCAAATTAAATAAAAAGTCTACCGGAATGTAATCAGAGTCAACAGAAAAAACTCCACAAATAAAAGAAAATTCATTATGTACATTGTTCATCAACAAAAATAAGCGTTAGAATAAATAAAGGATAATTTGAGACTAATTGAATCGTAAAATGCTAAAATTACAAAAAAACTGTAAATAACATAGGTGACTGATGTACATCCGGCGAGTAATCTTCGGGAGACTTTCGGTGCGTTTCGTCGGACCGGATCTCGGAGGTGGTATGAGAGACTCGTTCAAAACTCATTTTGCCAAAATGTCTTCACATCGGTGAATTCCAAACGGTTCCCATCCATTGTTGCTATCCCAAACGGCTCCTGACGAAATATTTTATGAACAGGTAAATTCCCAAACTGTTGACGTTAATACCGATTTACCAATTTGAGGTTGATATATCGGTGATCGGTATACCGTATTATTAGATTTAAAATTAATTTTTAAAACGGATTACCGAAAATATTGGAATTCTGAAATTGGAAGAACGTTTAAAAATTTATTTGGCCTTCACAGACGATCTAATGGCTATCGAATCGATAGACGACAAAATAGACAAAATTTTCGACTATATTTTTGAAAATTATATAATGTCAGATAGTCTTTCCCTCCTGAAATGTGAGCTGAGTATTCATCTTCCCTTTTGTTGACCACAAATGGCTGTGAATCGTTCCACGGTAAATTCAACAACGAATTCAATACTGCTTATCCTAATATTTTTACATTTACCTATAAACATTTTTTTACTATTTTTTTAACGTTAATTTTAATATTATTTTAATTAAATGCTAATATGTAATTTACGAAATACAATTTTTTATATATTTTTTATAATTTACTTATAATACAGAGTCCGATACACATTTTTAATTACACCTCTTTTGAAACAGTTTTAAGTCTGTGTAAAGTGGGATGGAATTAGTGTAGTAAAAAACTGGATCTGTTTGGGAATTTACCTGTTCGTATAACCTTTTTTGATGGGAGTCGTTTGGGAATTGACCTTTTTGAAAGACGACAGCCGTTTAAGAAAAATGGGAGCCGAATGGACTACATCCTTTCACATGGCGATAGTAGTATGACATATCATTATATACTATATAGTATATAGTTTACATGTACTCACAAACGCCAACCCAAAAATGGTTTGAACAAAAATTGTCATGAATCAAACTATGCACGGCGGTGCGGCGAGACGGTTATGCGTTGACGATATAATGATTACTTATTAATTAGTGAATAAATCACTGAAACATTATTACACATTTTTAATTAAAAAGTAATTTATACATTTTCATAATTTTAACGGATTTCTTTAAAATATGAACTTCAAATGTTTAAAAAAAATTAATTGTAGCTATAATGAAAAATGTGAAAAATTTTTGATATTTTTTAATTGCTGAAATTGTAACATAAATATCACAAATATTAAAGGAACAATATTTGTGAAACCTAGTATTATATTTTCAAGCTTTAGAAAAAAAATGTTATCAACAATACCCTCTGTAAAAAAAAATTTAAATACGTTATATTTCAACCGTCTATAAATAGCTTAAGAAGAGCCAAATATTTAGAAATTATATTATCACGTCTAGATAAAGCTATAATATGAAAATTTCATAAATTTTAAGTAATTTCTTACTTTAATTGTTTCTTTTTTTATTACAGCTAATGTTACCACACCCCTTCCCAAAATACCAACTATATCCAGACTGTCAGAAACCGACATTAAAGTATTGAATATTAAAACATCTTTATCACCCCAACAAGTCCAAAAGAAACAAAAAATATTAAAAAACATATTGTAAAACCAATTCATTTATCGCTTCGCTCAGAATCTAAAATCAGGGCCAAGTTTACACATAACATTTTGACTAGCTAAATGAAAAAAATGATTGTATAATATTAATAATAGTTACCTACATCACTCAGAACTGCTTCCTATATTTTATCTGTATAGTTGCTCCAATATTATATTATATTGCAGCGATCAATAAAATAAACATTTGATGTTGATCGCAGCTATAATAGGTAGTACTGTACCTACTATATAGGTAATAGTCGTAGTACCTACCTATGTTAAACACTTCTACATATGTATTACACTACATGTTTAATTACAGTTTACGAGGTAATTAAATATAATATATACGTTATACTTGGAAGTTTTAATAATATATAGGTATCTACCTAGGTACATGATATTTTATTATTTATTAATTATTATTACTTAACGGTTTACACGCGAATAATAAATACATTGACCAGCAGCAGCCTGCCTCAGGCTTATAACATTATATTATATAGGTACGTAAAATATTAAAATAAAATATATCGAGGAGGTTCCTCGAAGAGATTACTATTATGTATTTATATAATTATATGCAATCGAGGAGAGGCGGCCGTTGGTGCGCGCGAATGTCGCCGCGGACCGGCCGTAGAGCTGCTGCAGCTGAGCGCGTGCCGCGCGCGCGGCTGGTGGGAGAAATTTAGCTCTCTTCCCTTCGGCCCGACTGTATATTACATTATTTTTCATCTTGGAGGCAGTTTTCAAGAATTTAGTAGTGTTCCGCCGCCACCTACAATAATTATCTTTTTCTTTCGGTTTTGTCGATCCTGACGAACGGTCGTGCAAATACACTCGCTGTCTCGCCGCAAGTCGCAGGTCTGATGTAGCCGCGCTGCACAATATTCCGAAACCAGTTCGTCAGCAACGTACTCACATCAGAACATCAACAACAACACCACAAACACCAACAGTTGCAACAATATATAACATAATTTATATGCATCTGCGCTTCTGAATGATAGAATATCCTCGACGACAGAGGTGACTTGTACGAACGCAAAATAGACATATTGCGGCCGTCGAAATTTATTACGACTTGACGTGATTTAACAATATTATTATAAAGTCGGGCCGCGAAGACGCATCACGGACGGACGAGACAGCAAAATGTTGTACGATCCGCCAAAGACGACCTTGTACGTTTGCACCGTACTCCTTCTGCACACTGCCGGTACGTAACAACAATAATATGATATTGTATATTATGTTATTATATTATACTATACGACACAATAACAATATTTCGTAAGACGCATTCCGTAAAATTATTATTATATTATGTTTATATGCTACATAATAATATATCATTATTGTGAGAGTTTGAGACACATAGGTTAAAAACATGTAAATGCATAAAGTTTCAAGCCCTGAATTTGTAATATAGGTACATACCTATATTATATTATTATAATACGAGTATTGGACGTGACGGGGTGGTGTATTTATAATATTCTATTAAAGGCGATGACCAAAACAAAATTTTCATAATATTTGCTCTATATATTGATCTAAACTTGACTTTTCTGAAGTAATAAATAAAATCGTATTACTTTATTCTAAAATCGCTAAAGTTAATAAATACAAATGTAGGTATTTGTTTTGTTTTTTTTAGTTTTTGATTTTTAACTATCAATAACCGTGAATTACGAAATTTTTATTCATTAAAATAGAAATTACTATAATATAAAAATAACAAATGTCTGGGGGTGATACATCTAACAATTTTTTAACACGCGTTACAGTTACTAAGTCACAGTTGTATGTTTTGCATTATTACCTCATACCATTGGTTATAAATACTAGTATTTAAGTAAATTATTATACCGTCTATACCTATATATATAGACATGCTGTATAATATTATCATTATTATAAAATCATATTTGGGTGTTACTATTAATCCTTTTTAATATAATTATTTCTTCAGAGAACCGGTTTTCTCACAGTTTCATTTTTTCTTTTAGCCTGTAATATTTTAATTTATAATATCATAATATATATACCATATCACCACCAGCATACTATATAATATGTATATATTATATATATGTCATAAAGTGTGAATTACTAACACGTAGATTAAATCAATAATGATGTGCTGCAGTCTGTAATATGTGTCTGCAGTTCGGTATTTTTTAATTCTAATTACTATTGTATTTTATAGTAAACATATATATAATATAAATTATTATAATATGATGTAACGTGCCTAGAAATTTGCTTCATAAGTCATAATATAATAACAATACAATGCATGCGACGGCGACGATGATAGCGCATGTGGACCTACAAATAACGCGTGTTGCTGTCCCGCGTGTCGTCCGCCGATGCCCTAATGCAGTAATGATGCACTAAAGACTCAAAATAATTTAAATAATATAATAGATCGAGGATGCTACTATAAATTTATATATTTATACTAGAGTTAAACAGCGTGTGTATGTCAAAATTCTTCATACGACTGTATTGCTTCAAACATTGCCAAGATAAAAAAAATACCCAAAATAATGCGTTAGTGTTTCTATACCTACTTGCACATTATTGTTATATAGTATTTTATAAGCTATTTCTATATTATAGGTATATGTTGCATGAGTGGGGATTATGCATCAAAACGACAGTATACATTTTACTCTTTCTTATTAGATACACACCAGTAGTAGTATTATATATATTATAATATATAGGTACCATACATGTCTACATTAATAAATTATAATAATAATCGATAGTAAAACGTACAGTTAAACGATTAACAACAACAGTATAATATACATACAGTGTGATTTTTTTATCGTAGAACACTCATAGTTTTAATATAACTTATAATTTATAAGTATTTAAAGTTCAGATGACCGAAGTGGCTAAAAAATTTTGCTCAACTATCTATTCTTTTGCTTATCAAAATTATAAATACTTACAAAACATCAAATTTTTTAGAACTATATTCTGCTATGAAATTAAAAATGTATGTTTACATAAAAAAAAAGTAAAAAACAAAAACAATAACAATAAAAAATAGTAAAAATATAACTTATTTAAAAAAATGTTGTGTTATAATTACTCCAATCTGTGTACAAATATTATTTTTTTAAATGTTAATATTTTTTGGGATAATGAGTTTACTGTGAAAAGAATCACCCAGTATATTATGTAAAAGTATATCTTTGTCGGTCGGTCAAAAATTGACTGACCTTTTATGACCGTTCGTTTTTTACTGGTCATCGGGATTATCTTTCATTTCGTATTTATTATATATATAATATATAAATTATTTATGTATACTATAATTTAATCTTTTTTTTTACTACACAATTGTGTTTTAAATTACACTCAAAAAAATTATTTTTCAAGTCTTAACAAATCATGTTTATATGCTATTAAAATTTAAAATAATATACTATCAAGTGAAAATGTTAATCTAAATTCTGAATTAATATTCAATTGTATATATTTATTAAATACATAACCTAGCTTAACCTAACCTAAACTACATACGTTTACCTTTATATAATATTTTATACAATTCAACCATTTTATTCTATCTATACCTATAAATAAATAATTTTCATATTTGTAAAGCAATTTAAATCTATACCCAAACGGCTAAACCAATACATCTAAATGTTGTATAAGTAACTTACTAACTTCTATTACAATTTAGATTCAAGGTAAAACTAAAAACAATATATGCACCTATTGGTTAAAAATTTTAGATTCTGAATGGAGCGAAAAATGTATTGATTTTACAATGTTGTGTGTGTTTTTTTTTTGTGTGTATTTTTCATAAGGTTTTGGAGCAGTAAAATTGTTCAAAAATTAAATAAATTTCTTTATTAGTACCTAGTTAGTATCTAGTCTCTGGTAGGAAAATAAATCTAGTTGGCTCTTTGGGAGGATAAAAGTAAAAAATTCTCAATAATTTTTAAACACGACGGGAAAAAAAAATAAAGAAATTTGGGAATATTTTTGCAAAGTAAATTTTTAACAAAATCGATTTTCTTTTTTGGTATAACAAAAGAAATAATGATCATAGATGCATGGTATTCTCACCGAAAGTTTATATAAGCATTTTCTATATACCATAGCATTTTCAATATATTTTGAATTTTTTTTTTTTTTTGGGCCTATTACATTTTTGGTATTTTTCTTATATTATCGTCAATAAAATTTTTTTCAATCGGTTAAAAAACTTGAAAATTGAATACAAGATTCTTCATAACTTGTTATAAGTGAATATTAAAAAAAGTTGAGTGTAAGCTTATAATAGTTTTTATAAGTGTTCAAAATGAAAATTTCGAAAAAATATGTAAAAATCACGAAATTTTGCAGTTTTTTTTTTTAATTTAGAAATTAATAAAAAATTTTCTGTTTAAACCTAAGATTAGAAAATTGAACACAATATTTTCTATAAGTTTTTCTGCCTTTCACAAAAAAAAAGTTTACCCGAAACTCAATAAAATTTTTTAGAAGCGTTTAAAATTAGACATTGAATATTCGCCCATAAACTACTGATTTTTCAGTGAACGATTTTCTTGTTTTATTGCAATTGAAAAACGAATAACCATAGACACATGACATTTTTAATGATGTTGAGATTATTAATTTATTTATGTCATACAATTTTAAAACTATTTTGACACTTTTTGACTTTATTGTAGGCATAAGAAATTTTCGGTTTTTTTTTTATAAATATTGATAAAAAAACTTTGTTGGACCAAAAACCTTAAACGTTTTATACAAGGTTCCACGTAAGCTGTTGTAATAGCAATTCAAAAATGTTAAAAATATATTAGCACACTTTTTTTATAAACATTTAAAGTTTAAATTTTAATCAAAATTTATAAAAAATCTCAAATGTTTGCAAATTATTTTGTACTTAAAAATGTATAAAGTGTTCAATTTTTATATCTAAAAATTGAAAATTTAAAACAAGGTTTCTTGTAAATATTTAATAGTATAACTAAAAAATAAAAAATATATATTAACATATTATTTTTTATAGACATATTAAGTTAAAATTTGGACGAAATTAGATATTTAAATAAAGAATAATTTTGTTAATTATTTTGTTGTAATTAAAAAATATTTTCCTTAGGTGCTTGAAACTTTTAAAATATATTGTTGTATTTTATATACTCGGTGACATTTTCAGATGTAATGTTTTCGGTAAAATTAATTCAACCTACTGTATTATTAATAGTAAAATAAATTACATTAATAACAATAATAATATAAAACATAGTTATGTAGGTTGTCAGACCATCTTCGCTCAGAATCGTTTTTTGTATATAATAATTTTTTATCATTGAATCAAATTTAACATATCCATTACAGTGACTCTACTCGATTTAAACTGTATAGCAGAGCGGTACCCATGCATTTGCCGACCTTTTTTTAATACATATTTTTGAAACGAGATATTTTTTGACTAATTTAGGTAGCAATTTATCGAAAAATTTAAAATGGTATATTTAAAATAGACATTGAATATTAGGTATATATTGAGTGTTTAATTGTTTAATGGTATAAAAGTTACACTAAGTGACTAAATTGAACTGATATTAATAGACAATGGTAACAATGCACGTTTTAGGTGCACAGTGCATATGGTCATGAATCAACAAATTTAAAAATTATATTTATTTTCGTGCCATAAAAGTTATAAAAAATTATTTAACTTTTGTTTTTTCTTCATCTAGTCGAATATGAAGAAAAGTATCGTTATATATGAGTTTTATTTAAATTATAATTCGTAAAAATTAAAACAATTGTAATTTTGTTTTAAAAAGATTCAATTTTGATTTTTTAGTATTAAATTGAATACAAAAATAAAATTTCAAAACTATTTAGATTTGTACAAACGTTTTTTAAAATGTTGCTTTTAAAAATGTTCATTATTCTAGTCATTGCAGATCATTTAATCTTTTTCTGATTTCTCTGTGGTAGGTATGATTTTTATATACCTAGTATTACCTACTAATTAGTAAATAGAAGTACCTATACTTAATTAAAAATAAATCGTAGAATCTTGATAAAATTTCGACAATCCTATAGCAGTAGATCTTAATATAAAGTAAATAGTAAGTAGTGGGTGCTATAATATATTAGAGTCTCTAATAATCTAATTTGTTAATAGACAAATTATAACATTGTTTATCATTGTCTTTCATTTTCATTTTCAACTGGTAAGCTTTGATGTTGGAACAATCTATTAGTAGTGATTAATGATTTAGAATTCGTGGTTTTTTTGGGTTAAAGAATAGAATATTTATTAAAAATTAATTACCTATATATTAAAATAAATTAATAATAATAATTATTGATGTTATGTCTTAATAAAAAAATTTTTTTTTACACGTTGTTGTATTTCATATCATTTGTTATTTTATTTTAAATTGTTTTCTCTCTCTCTCTTGTAAAGCGTTATAGATTATTTTTCTTTTTGGTTTTAGTTTTAATTGGTTACACATAAATTGCATACATTAATCAACATAATTGAACTTATCTTACACAAATAAACTAATTTATGCTAAATTAAATACCATATATAATCACAATTTTATAAGTTGTGGAAGTTAAGATTGCTTTTTAAGTGATTGAATGTATGAAATCTAATTAAGAAAAAATATCGAAAAACAATTAGGTGAATATAAATCCACGTTTCCTTACACAGTAACATATATTATATTTGGAATTTATATAAATGCAGCTGAAATGAAATATTTAAAACTTAAGCAAAGCGATGAAGGGAGGGGGGGACAAAAGCTCTCTACGAATTTGTGTTAAATAATTTTACACCTGGAACACAGTTTTTGAATCGTCGGATTGAGCTTCTCTAATTAATTTTTCTCAATTCGAGCACTGAGGTTATCTATACATTTATTTGAATAAAGTTGTTATATAATACTAACATTTTTGTCAATTTACCTTGCCAACTTCTTAGACGCTAGATAAGCAATTTTTTAAAATAAATTATTATATTTAGTAAAATAATTTAAGCACATATATGTATATATGTACCTACTACTTACTAATATATAACACCTTAACTTATAAACAATTGTTTATCAAACCTAAAGATTTGAGATAACGATAGTATAACACTTTATATATGATATTTACATGTAATGTTTCAAATAACATTTCACATTTTTACTCTGTAAATCTTCGGTTTCACAAATTATACTGGGTAATTTAAAAAGAGCTCACTCCTTTTTTCTTCTTCAATAATGCAGTTATTTAAATTATGATTTTTGGAATTTTTAAATAATTTATTAAAGACTATATTATCCAATTCTTGGGATTCTTGTATTACCTACTTAAGAAGTGTCCTGTGGAGATACACACTCCTATTTTTCAAATGACAACCCCCTTTTTCTAATATAAATTATTGAGCGTATAATATTTCTGAAAATGTTCACGTATCAGAATAAAAATTCAAATGAGTAGTTGTCGAGAAATTTATCTTTGTGTACTAAGGATATTAGGCCTATGATAATGGATTTAGAATATATGGGGGATATGGTGATTTGAAAATTATTGTGATTAATATTGATCTATCAGTATTAATATTTAATAATTAGTAAAAATGGTCTAATACTTCAATTATAATGAATAATAGATACAATATTATATATATTTTATATTTTTTTAAAATCATTTTTAAGGATTATTATCCTTTTTATAAACATTTTATTAACTAAAAAATTATTCGTTCAAATTTTAAATTAAAAAATTATTAAAAAAATTATTTTTAGTTACAGTAAAAAAAGAGGATTCTCATTTAAAAAACTGATGTTTGTATCACCACAGGACACTTCTTAAGTAGTACAAAAAATCTCAAGGATTTGAGTATATGGTCTTCCGGTATATTTAAAAATTCCAAAAATTATTATTTGAATAAATTCATTGTTAAATAAAAAATATGGGATGAGAATGCTTGGTGAATCCCATAATAAATTTTTGCGTTACATTATTATTTGTTTACTAATTCTAGCACGGGTCGTCTATTTGTATCTATAAATTATATAATTAAATCTAAAAGATTTCAAAAGTGCCTACCTATTAAAAATATTTTAAACGTATAACGTGGCACTACGAACCTATAATAATTTTATAATTTATAGGTATTTATAATTTGACTGCTCGTATAAAATATAAATTAGTAGGTACCTAATTCATATAAAATGATAAAAATTAACTTTAACAAAAAAGTTTTACCTATTCATTACTTATTTTTTTTTCAACTAGGTATCTACTATTTATAGCAATTTTCGGCTTTTAGAAACGTATTATTATTGTGGCTTGGTGTGGCGCGGTCGTACGCTCAACTGCGGAAACGCTCTGAGTGTACGTACCGGCCGGTGTTGTTAGCTCCCGGATGGGTGATCACCCGGGTTTTTAGCAGACAAATCCTTGTCACACATACAAAAACGTGTTTCAACCAACTGTTCCTCCACACATAGTACCAGGCTAATAACCTCAGTAGTTGAAGCCTTTAATCTAATAAAAAAAAAAAAAAGTATTATAATTATTTTCTTGCAGAACTCAGTTAATACGGAGAATATAATAATTTAATATCATAGGTCTGTGATAAAATATTTCCATATACCTATGTCCCCTATAATATAGTATAATATTGGTTTAAAGTTTTGTACAAAATTTAGCAAAATACAAATGATCTGTTCTTATGATTTATTTGCTTAATGCAATTGTATAAGTTTCCAAGTATTAATTTAATATTATGTTCTTATATTTTATCTAACTTTAATCATCTAACAGTTAACTACGTAACAGGTACCAGCATTACCATCAGCATTTATAGTCAAAACACTCAACAAATATATTAAAAAATATTAGGTATTATATTATATATTATAGATCCGTATAGAAACTTAGTCAAATATCAAGTTTGTTGAGTGTTTTCCCTACTTTTTTTGAGATTCTTAGCTAACCGATGAATGCATATTTCTCTTACAAAGTATTTTTTTTTTTTTTTTGTACATACCTTTCGAAGTTGTAAAATGTAAAAATACTTCAATCTTTAACTTTGAGAATGGTTACAGGTAGCAATAATTATATTTAGAATA
This sequence comes from Pentalonia nigronervosa, assembly GCA_014851325.1. Lineage (NCBI taxonomy): Eukaryota > Metazoa > Arthropoda > Insecta > Hemiptera > Aphididae > Pentalonia > Pentalonia nigronervosa. Next base: position 44,884 of record JACXSJ010001022.1, on the reverse strand, counting down.
AAAAAAAATTCCGGTACTTTTCTAAAATCAACTTTTTAATAAACAATAGTTTACAATTAAATATTTTGATCAATCAAATGTAATTTACGTTATCACAAGTTCAACTACATCCTTAATACTCAAGTATTTTTTACATTACAATACGATAAAGATAATTAATAATAATTGACCAATCGATAAAAACAATTATATTATTTTTAGGATGATTTTATACACTTTTAAAGGTCATGTTCTTATCATTTTAGTATTACCTACCTAGTTTATATTAGTACCAATAAATTTGAATAATTCAATTTATATTTGTATACCTACAAAAAGTATTGTACCTATATATAGTAAAGTTATTTTAGGTTCAAGTTTGGTTATTATTTATTAATTACTAACAATTAAAAATATATTTTTATAATTGGTACGTAAAGTATGGTATGTAAAGTACAAACATATCAGTTACAAATTTAAATTTAGTTTTACTGGCTAACTGCTATTTCCCTTGTAGTCTTACAAGTTTTTGAACAACATTTTAGGAGACAAAATTAATATTTTTTTTTGTTGTAATTCAAAAATCAACAGCCCTAACTGTATGAAGTTTGGACTTGAATTTTTCATAAATATTTTTACTAGCATTTTCTAGACTATAAAAATGTTAGTAATTTGACATTTTCAATTTCATTTAGTTTTTTTCGATTTATGTATATTTTTATATTATTTAAAGTTCAAATATCGCTTCAATTTTCAACGTTGAGAGCAGTTTCTGGTAGAAAATCGGATATAGTTGGAATTCGGGTTTTAAAAGTAAAAAAATTTCTAGTACTCTATCTTATTAATAAAATAAAAAAATCAAAAAGGAATTTTTACAAAAAACCAGATTTTGAAAAAAATCAATTTTGTTTTTTATTGTAATTTTGAAATGAATAACTATAATGACAAAGTTTTTATCAAATTTTTATATTATAATTTTCTATGCATGGTAGTTTTAAAAATAATTTGCCTCTTTTTGAGCTATTATATTCGAAATTAGAAATTACCGATTATATTTTTAGTTTTTTTTTCCTTAAATGTGAATAAAACATTTTTTGCTTGATCAAAAAACTTAAAAATTGAATATAAAATTACTTATAAGTTTTATCATAGCTTATATTAAAAATATATAAATATGTTTTTATACGTATTTGAAGTTCAAATGTCGACAAAAATCTTCAAAATTACCAAAATTTGCAAATTATTTTGTAGCTAAAAATATATAAAATATTCAATTTTTATAGCTGAGACATAAATTTAATACAAGGTTCTTCATAACTCATAAGTAATTCATACTGGAATCAAAAAATTTAATAACATATTTTTTAGACATTTGTAATCGTTTTGATTAAACGATATATTCAAAGTTAAATAATTTTAAATATTTTGTCGTAATTAAAAAAAAATTCACTAAGACTTGAAGAAGCATTTATGTACGAGATATTATTATATTTTATATACTCGGGTTTGGCACCCGGGCCTTCTTTATAAATTAAAAACAATTCTTCCCGCACCTTATTTTCTCTTTTTCCAATCATACCTCAATAACCGTTTCTTTGTGACAAAAGTAGGCTCTGAGGTATCTTCAATTGCCCCTATACTAGCCGGTGTCCCCCAAGGTGCTGTCTCATCTCCTTTCCTATTTAACTTATTCACAGCTGACCAACCAACTTCCCCGTATACTTCAGTAGCCGAATTCGCAGATGACAAAATTATATACACTTCTCAAAATGATCGAGACACTGCCAATATACACTTACAAAACCACTTAAACAGCCTATCTTCCTGGTATACTAAATGGAAAGTAAAAATTAACAAAGAAAAATCATCACACATTACTTTCTCTCTAAGACAGGGTAAAGTACCTTCTGTTAACCTAAACAATCAAACAATACAAACAGTCTTCAACATCCGTTACCTAGGTCTAACCCTAGACAAGCGTCTCACCTGGGCAAAATATATTAAAATCAAACGCAATACTCTTAAACTCAGAAGGAAATCACTACACTATTTGATAGGTAGTCACTCCAAACTTAACCTCAATTCCAAACTGCTTATTTATAAACAACTTCTCATGCCTATATGGACTTATGGCAAACAGCTATGGGGTGCGGCTAAATTGTCAAATTTAAACATAATACAGAGATTCCAATCGATCACCTTGCGCATGATAACTAGGGCCCCCCTTCTACGTATCCAACCACACACTCCACACAGACCTAAACATCAAAACTGTCTCAGAAATGTCATCAATTATACATAAGCGTTATCGGTTACGACTAGAGAACCACCCCAACCCACTAATCGCAGCACTCACAGACAGAAACTCACAAACAATACCTGGGAATCCCCAAAGAAGGCTTAAGAGAAGATGGTGCCGTGACCTAAATTCTTAATCTCTAAAATTATAAAAAAAAAAAATAAATAAAAATATAAAATAAAAGAAATATATATATATATCTAACATAACAATAAACCAACATAAAGTGTAGCCGCTGGGTTACTTCTTTTATCAAATAAATCATGTCATACGTATTATAGCTCATATTCTTATTGTAAAACTAGTTTACAGATTGTATATATTCAATAAAAAAAAAAAAAATATTTTATATACACAATGACATTACGATTGCCTAATTATAAAACGAACCTATTCACACCGTTCTATTGAAAATTGGTATTTACTCAAAAGTTAGAAACAATAGTATATTATATGATGTAAATATTTAATTTTATTATAATATAATAAAATAAATGCAATATTTTTGCCAAAATAAATTTAACCTATTATATTAATAATACCTACAACCTACTTCGTAGTAATAAAAATAAAATAAAAGTATATCATAAAATATACATACATGCCTAGTAATAAAATCTGACAGACTATCTTCATTCAGAATAATTTTTCGTATGCAATAGCTTATCATTAAATTCAAATTAAACACATACATTACAGTGATTTAGTCAATGGTGAAACGTTAATAGCTAGTAACTACCCCCTTTTCTTTAAAGTGTTGATTTAAATTTTATGTCTTTTTCATAATATCCAGATTAATTTTAAACTATTTATACCACGAATCTATAAATTTACTTTATTAGGTACTATAATAGAAAAATAAATTACCAATAACAATATACATATATGTAATAAAACATCTTTAGAAATATAGGCTGTCAGACTTTGGCCTTCAATCAGAATCTTTTTTCGTTGTGTACAATAATTTATCATTGAATTTAAATTGAACACATCCAGTACAGTGACCTACACAATGACGAAGTACATCCGACATACTAACGCAAAGCAACTTTCCTGAATTTTTTTAAACCTAACTTATCAATGACTTAATTGTATCTGGTTATTAATTTTATTATTTTAGTGACTTGCCATTTAGATCAACTTATTTAGTATTTTAATATATTCTAACCGACAAATATCTTACCAATCTTGGTGATATGAGCAACGTAAGCAAACATTTATTTTGAATACTTTCAATGCGCATCTGGTCTTTGGCTAAGTAAGGGTTCCAAACTACCACTACATACTTCAATGTAGACTGTAGACGAAACAAAAGCCGAATAATGCACGCGAAAGTAGTTGACTACAGAACAACATATTTTATTATTACACTTTATAGAATCCAAAACTATGAAAGCCAATCCGGTCTATTTATATTAATGTGATGGTTGAAGTTTAATGAAGGTGTAAGGTAAATGTTTAGGTCTTTAATGAGAAAAGCATAATTAAGAGTAATTATGACTTAATAAAACTTAATACCATTAAATGAGTAATTATGAAGGATAAGATTATGACACTTGGAAAAAGTCATAACAAGACATTTTTTATAACCAAGATGATTGATTTGTGAAAAAGAACTACTTCGGATTGAAGAGTTTAACAATTTTACGGATTTAGGTGTGTTAATCAAAATACATTTTCAAATCGTTAGCGAAGAGGAAGAGTTTTTCTTAGAATACAAACATTATATAGAAAGAAAAAAGGTTAAAGGAGGATCTAAGTATGCATCTGGAGATGTTTACAGAGCTGAGAGCTGTATGTGTGTGCAGTATCCTAAAATGTATGCACATACAATTTATTAAGAGTTGAAATCAATGTGCGCAAACCAACAACACTCGGTACATACCTATTCATAATACAATGACCACGTTTTTTTTATACATAATTACATAATTATCTAATTGTCATAATATACAATATACCTACCTATATTTTTATTTTTCCGATAGCATTAAATTCTAAATATTTATTAGTTTGTACGATTTTTTGATTAATAACATACATCATTGAATTATGTTAAAAAAAATAAAAATGCCACTTACTCCTACATCATTAATTATTATGTTTTATTCTATAATTGGTTCACTCCATTTTTTTAGTTTATAATTTTTAATAAACTAATGTAGTGGAAATTTAATTTTAATATATTCCAATGATAAAATAATAATAAATAAATAAATAATACATAATTATTTTTATTAAAATGTCTTTAAAAATGCATATTTAAAGTCTTTTAAAACGAGTATATAATGTCCTTAGAAGGATAACATATTATCATACTTTCTATATGGGTTGTAAAACTCTAAACTCTCCTTTAAATAGTATAAGTATAAATTAATCAAAGATGTAAAGATTCCTTGTTTAAATCTCAAGTCACATAGAATTATCACAAGTATTTCACTATTTATTGATAGATATGTACTCACGTTGACAATTGATATTGAAAAATTAAAAGGCAATAATTGATAAAGACATAAATTTAAATAAATATAATTCGATAAAGGTCATAGTTTAAAAGGAATTATCCATTTTCTTTTTTTTATTAATATTTTATGAAAATTCCGTATACCAAGCCTCATAAAAATCGCACGGTGCGCCGTTTTAATAATATTTTTTGTAATTTCACAATTTAAAGTTTAGTCACTATCTTAAGACTTAAATTTTGATATTATATTTTAAATAAGCCAATTATTACTAACGAAATTGTTATATGGCCTTGAAAAGTGATAGCTACTAGATAGATAGGTGCAAGTAATAGCGGCTCAAAGGAGATATATTTGAATCAAGTGATTTACAAAAATATTGCCACCAATATTGGATGTGTCCTATGGTTAGAAAATGTAATTTAAAAAATTTTTAAAGGTTGATAATTAAATTGTTTAGCCGTACACGTATACTTTATATAAATCGTACAGTAACAGACAATAGTAAATTAAGCTAAAGTGTGGCAAACAATTGAATAGAAATATTGAATTTATCTTTCATGGATAACGTTATAACAGTAGGTTATTACGAAAATAGTTGTTAGTTATTGCTTCCATGATTTACTGTATAAACCAATTAAGAACACATTATTTAACCACTTACAACCTAAGAATTTACTCCTTGGAGATCAGCGAAATTTTGTTTAGGGTGGGTTGTGTAACTCAGTGTAAAAATATTAAATATAATTTAAGGGAAAAAAGTTTAAGCCGCCACTAGGTACAGGAGTACAGAATAATATAATTGATTACGGATGTAATAATTTTATTTTTGTATATGAATAACAAAACATTTATATTAAAAGGTCTCGTTACTGCCGCCAATTTAATATCAAAAGTTCTTAAGTTTTGACACAACTAAAGGTAGTTTACATTGTTGAATTTTAATTCTGAAAAAAGCTTTGATTAGGTAAGCAGAAAAATTTCTATAGATTGTACAGAACAATTTGAAACGATGTAATCTTATTTAATTTTGAACTATAATTAGAAACTTGATAATATGGATTTTATCAAATAATTATCATAATTAAACGTTTCATTTTTCACGACGTATTGATATATGTGTGTACGTGAGAGTTAAGAGCGATAATGGATTACGGTATTATACACAATAATGTTCATATTTTAGTAATCACACATTGATAACTCAAATGTATGTCATATGAATTGCCTAAATATTGCTCCCTAAATCTATGCTCCATCCTTCCAGAGGACGCCATGAATCCGCTATTATTTAGTGAATATTCACACTATAGATAACTTTATCTGTGTTGTAACGTTTTAATTGATATTTTTTTGATATCAATATACAATTTTAATAAAAAAAAAAATGTATCTGAACGAATGAATAATTTGGATTGTTCTTAAGTTATCAAAAAAAATAAAAATGCTACGACATACATAAATGTATTCTCTATAAATTTATAGTAAACATTTAGTAAAGCTGCTGTGAATTCTGTTTCAGTTTGTCGCACACAAAACCATTTTCACGAATAAATTACTAGTGATGTGGTCTCCCTCCTCCATACCCCAAAGTCCATTAAAATATTGTATTTTTCTTGATGCGAATACTTTTATTTATAAACTATAATATAAGGAGTGCCCGAGAGTTTAAAATGCCCATAATATTTGATCATAACCGTATTTTAGCAGAAAAATATTTTGCCCGAAAGTTGGTTAAATTTTCGGATAAACTACGTTTGGAGGACATTATTTTCGAACGTAATATTTCTGAATAAAATATTTTACGATTTTTTTTTGTATCGAATAATTTTCGGATAAAATACTTTTCTATTAAAATTTTTTTTTGAATATTTTTAGGTCACTTTATTTATGGTTATGTATAAAAATTCCCGATTAAATAATATTTTAATATTTTTGTTTTTTTAAATTAAATAATTTTATACAAAGTTAATATTTAACACTAAATTTTTTTTTTCTTAGGAGTAATTATTTGTACAACAATTCTACCAGATACAAACCCTACACCTCCATTAGAATTTCCATCAGATGGATTACATGTAAGGATTATACAAGCAGCTGAACCTTATAATTTAACTAAGCCACCAATGTTTTATTTTGGAAACAATGAAACAATAACGGATGGACCAATTAACATGTTTCAAGAAGCAATCGAAAGGCAACTTGATGATGGAGTATCAAAACCGTCTTCACAACCTATCAATGTCATCGCTAAAATTTCAGAAAATTATACTGAAAATTACATCGAAAATAAATATTACAATAATCACCTTGATAGCTGGACATCAATTACATTAACTTTAATTGTACTTATAATTTTAGCAATCATAGTGCTGACATGTTCTGCATTGTGTTTGAAAAAAGTACATAAGTGAGTCATTTTTGTATTAGATGTATAAGTATGTTCTTTGGGGAGAAAGTTTATTTTTATAAACATTAGTATATGAACAATAATTAGATTATAGGTGTATAAAGAATTATTATACCTATTTATACGTATAGCTTATGTTTTTGACTACACATCTATGCATTATAAATATATATTTCTATTAAATGACTAAGTATAAAGTAATTAGATTAGTAATTAGGAAAGTTTTTTTTCAAATATTTTTGTCTTTATAAGTAAATAAAATAAATAAATGGTTAAATCAAAAATACTTTTTTGTAACTATAACATTTTTTTTATAGAGCTTTTGTTAAGAAAAAACATTATAGATTTACAGCTGAACAATTGGCAGTAAATCTATAGTTATCTATGAATAAATACAAATGCAAAAAATAGCAAATGATTAGATAAATAAATATTAAATATATAATAAATTTGTTATAGTATAACATCAGTTTTACTTTATCATTTAAACATTAAATAATTTGTGATTTATAAGATTTAAAAAAGAAAATAGCATAGACATACTTCATTTTTACAATAATATAGGATTTTTAAAAGAAAAAAAAATAATAAGGACTAATAAGCTTCTACCATTTTTTTTTCAGCTTGAAGATATCAAAAAGACAACTGCTGATAGAAGATTGTGATGATTCTGTAATGAAAGATTTAATACACATTCAGCGTGTATAAATTATTTATCATAAATAAAGAAATATATATCAATAAATGCAAATATGTATTCTATTTAACTGAATGAAAACAAAAGACTAAACTAGAACAATTAACAAACATTTAGATAAATGTATTCAATGATTTCATACTAGCAATAATAATTTATTTTTTCTTAATTATCAATGGTCCAACATTGTCCTTCTGTTCAACGTTGTACTTATTATGAGCACCATCACATAATGGAAATTTAGAGCTTCTCCAACAACGACAGAATGCTGTACTTTCACCTAACTCTTCAATATCAAAACCATCAACAACTTTTGGAGATTCTTTTTTAATGCAAGGATTAACTGGCTACATATAAAAAAACAACTAATTAATATTAAAAAAAAATAAATTATTTAGTACTTACATGTCTTGGTTTAACAACTCTGTATGAAAGGTAACATACACCACCAATTGTAGCATAAAATGGAATTAATTTCACTATATCTTTACCTATAAAATACAATTAGTTTAGGTACAATATAATCAGAATATGTTATCTAATTAATAATTAGCAGTGTATCCTAATTTATTCCTCGGTTATTACTAAAGGTATATCCGAATTGGTTCCCAGATTAAATTAAAAGTATTTTCAATTTTTTTTCCCACTTAATACAGACTTAGGGCTGTCTACATATTATGCAGATATGATTAATAATTGTTTTTATTTCAAAATAGGTCAAATGTATTTTAAATAAAATTATTAGATTGCTTTTTGTTTTTTTCAAAAGTTTATCAGAAACAAATTTGGATGTGTGACGCCTAGAACATAGAAAACCAATTCGGATGTCAATTTTTAGGCATGGCATAAAATTTTGATGCAGCACTAATTAGGTACATACATTTAATTAGTTCAGAATAATTAAGAAAGCCAAGCAGTTAAATGATATAATTTTAAGGATCTGTTTTCTTTTATCAACTTAATACATTGTAATTAGTAGACTGTATTAAAATTGTATGTACAAATATTGTAATAAAATAATTATATTAATATAAATAAATATTAAGAATTTGGCTTGAGTCGTGGGAATGAGAATCTGAGAACTAATGAGCATATTATATAAAAGTACCTAAGACATGCAAGAATTATAATCTTGACAAGTTACTTGTTTAAATATTATTATTACTTTGCAAAATGTTGAGTATCTTATACTACATACTATATATATATATGTATATATATATACTCTTATACTATCTTTTTACTTCTTTATATAAATGTACAACAGATAATTTATAACTCTACTAATATGATAGCTAATCATAGGACCAAATAATAAGTTAAAATCTTTGTTTCATTAACGATAATACCATTTATTATAAATACCAAGTATCAGAGATTTTAAAATTATTTATATTCAACATGTGCAAACTTCAAACATACATAGTTATTTATTTATAAAATACTTACCACCTAATTTGAAAATACCAAGAAATGAATTCGGCAATGGTAAATTGGCTAGATAGTTGGCTAAATGAACTTTCACTAAGTTGCAACTGAATTCCATTTTATTAAATTGACACACTTATATTTAGTTTAAAAATTAAAAGTAATAAAAATGTTATAATCAATGCTAGTTGAAGTGTAAAACCATTAGTCGATTAATGATTTTGATTTTAAAAACGATATACGTTCTGCTTCAAAGAAACCTTATAATTTTTACAGTGTTCACTGTACGGCACACTTAAGAAATTATTAATTAATTTACCTTTCTAGTTTTTTTTTTTTGAAGTCTAAATGTTGAATGTTCTGGCATCTGACTTATGATAACGAAAAAATAATAATTTAATGGTTAAGATTTTAAGAATAGGGAAATATATTTTTACTTCAGTGTGGCAATATGCACATTTATTTTCGTGTTTATAAAACTGATAACAATTTAAAATCGAGAATCATAAAATAAATCGTGCAACAGATTACTGTAATAATTTGGACAATTTTGCGTTTAATTGAATATTGTTCTTTGATAGTACTACAATAATTGCTTTAAATTTATTGAGTTTAAGTTTTAACAATGGATAATGTACAAGGTACAACTTTAATAGTTTGAAATTTAAAAATATTCTATCAAACTAACAACTTTGACAACATTTTGGATACTTTCTAGTTGGCTACACTGAGATTTTATCTTTTTTGTCAACTTTCAGCTGATTTGTCATCAATTCAAGATGTACCACGAAAGAAGTTTACTGCTATAGTGTACAGTACTGACTAGTAACTAAATAGTGACAAAGTGCAATAAAGAAAATTAATATTTGTATTATTTTGTTATTATATTTTTTAGAAACAATCGCTTATAATTATATTTTAAACTGTTTTAGTTATCATCGTTTCTAAATCGCGTGACCAGCCGATGTTTTCGTTGATTATGATTAATAATTTTAAACTGTGTATTTGAAATTCGTATTTTTGAAATTGTTGAGTACAACGAAATAAATTATAGCAACGATGTAGTTATGTAATTATCTATAATGAATTGAGAGCTTTTCCAAGTCGTAGTTGTTTTTTTATTTTACGGATTGACATATTTATTGTTACCATGGGGACAATAGCCACTGAAGAATTTGATCTCATGAAGGATTCAAAATATCGAATGTAAGTAGGCTTATCTATAGTTGACTAACCATAGGAAGGTGTTGCTTTTTTATTATATATAATCTTGAGTGTCAGTTGTATGAGTCATTTCGGTTTTTATAAATGTGTATCTAGTATCTAGTATTTACCCTAATTTGTTTAGTAAAAGATTAGTCATTTAACATTTTAAGCAATCGATATTATAAAACTGACAATTTATAATAGATATGTAGAATCAACTAAAACTTTACAAAATAGTTGTTAAATCGTGTAATTGTTTAAAATGAAGTAGGTGGTCTGTGAATTAAATATGAACTGGGAACCTACTACTGTCACTCGTGTTAATATTACTTTCAATATACCTTTTAATCAACCCTATTTATTTTATTGTTTTAATTATTTAGAACTTAAAACTGTAAACAAGGTATCTGATACCTATTTATAATTTTGTATAGGATATACTATTTACAAGGTTATTAACTAGATTTAACTTAAAAATATAACAATGTAATTTAGGTAGATGTGTTGCCAAATATTTATATTTTTAGTCGTGGAAAAAAATATTACTTATCAAGTGTTTATTAATGTTAATCCATGTAGCTATGTTTTGATGGATCTCACAAGGCCTATTTTTGTTTATAATCATATATTGTTAGTTAATTTTTTTAAGAATTATCTTGTTAAATCTATAATAATACTGAAAACTACCTAAATTGTCTACAAATTATATTTTAGTAACTAGGAAGGTACTACTGACTACTTGTCTATAATTGATATTAAATTCCGATTTTACTATTTATATTAAAGCTTCTTTAATGAATAACATGTTTGTTTAAATTTTATTGTATTGTTTATATTGCTATCTATTACATTTGTATATTAAGTTAGAACCTATGGTTTTGTAAACCACAAACATTTGCATCCATATGTGTTTCTACCAAGTATTTTTTATGTTTACAGTAATGTTTGTACTGAACTTAGCAACCAAATATGATTACTCAATTAGTAATAAAACTTATCTCATTAATATTCCTTCTAGAATACAAACCTAACAAAATAAAATTACCCAACAAATAATGTGTAGTTAAATATTAATGTACTAAAAATACACATAAATATTTTTGTTTTAAATTTTAATATTTGGTGGAGTTGGAAACATAACAAATTAGTACCAATTATGTTAATAGAACAATTTGATCTCAACTGTTTTATTAATAAATATGTATTTAAATAATTTTTTAAGTATCTGACCTTGATTGATACTTAAATTTATCGAAAATAAAATAGTAAAAAAATAATGTATAAATTATTTATTATAATTTAATATAATATAATATTATAATTGTATAATTTATAATTTAATTTATTATTTTTTTTATATATATAAATCAAATAGTACCTAGTTCTAAAGAATTATGATAATTAGGTATCTAATTAATCAGATACATTAAACATACCTGCATACATTGTTTTCTATAATATTATATATATTATTTATGCATGTGTATTATATATTATTAATATCTAATATTATGGATTTCCTAACTTAAATATAATTCACAATTTAAAATATAATAACTAGGTTAATATAATAGAATTGGTATCAAAATTTCATTTAAAAATATATGACTGGTTGAAACATAACTGTTAACATATTTATTTACTAAAAGTATTTACATTGAATTAATTATACTAAATTATAAGTGAAAACCAGTTTAATTGTAAATATTAAACAACATCATAATATTATTATGATGATTATTATTTAATAAACATGCAATTTTAGATTCTGAGTAAAGCAATGAATGTATTGATAATTTTACAATAATGTGTCTATCATCAATCAACACCTTTTAAAACATCAAAAATGCTTATATTTTTAAAATTGATTTTATTTTTTGATGTAACTCAAAAATAAAACAACCTTAGTTACTTAAAATTTTCAAAATATTTTGTCTTTGAGTTATTTATATACATTTTAAATTTAAGGTTTTTATTTTGTTTGGTTAATATCAATAAAAAAAAATTGTCTATTCAAAAAGCTTAAAAATTGAGTACAAGGTTACTTTTAAGTTTTATAATAGTTATTTAAAAATGTTAAAGATGCAGACATGATTTTTTTTAAGTACCTTTAAATGTTTACTAAATTCATCAAAATCAAGTATGAGTAAATTTGCAAATTATTTTGTAGTTAAAAATGTATTAAATGTTACATTTTAGATTTTGAGCGGAGCAATAAATGTATTGATTTTTCTGGAGATTTTACAATGATATGTGTTTTTTTTGAGGTTTTTTTTTGTGTATCTATCATCACCTTTGATTATCTTCAGCATATTTTCTGGTAAGAAAATGAATATAGTTGATTTTTTAAGGGGTCAAAACCTAAAAATTCCCATTAATTTTCTAAAACAGAAATTTTTACGCAAAAGTAGATTTCAACAAAATTGATTTTGTTTTTGGTAAACTCTAAAAAAATGACTATAGATACATGATATTTTTACTGTATGTTTCTTTTAGTAATTTCTGTATACCATTAAATTTTCAAAATATTTTGATTCTTTTTGAGCTACTTATAGGCAAAAAAAATTGACGTTTTTAATACTTTTTTTCTGTAAAAGTTTATCTACTGTAATCATGGACGTAAATGTGGTTCTTAAATGTATAGGGCTTGAGCCCAAAAAGTTTAAAGAACAAAAAAAGTGGGAGACTTGTCTTCCACCCACTACTTACATACAATTTTATTTGATCTATAATACAATTCAAAATTATCACAAATAAAATATAAATTAATTACATTGTCCAAGTCAAAGATTTGTATTTATTATAAATATATTTGTACAAAATGTATATGCCATATTTCTTCTAATTGTAATATTAATATAATATGTAATCAATTGCGACCATTTAGATACATAAAAAAATTTTCTTTTTTCGTAAACTAAAAAAAAATCATGCATGAACTATTCTTTAACTATCCATAAGTTATAGCCTATAGGAGTTTAAAAATTAAGCTAAACACCCTCCAAGTTTCAAGTAATCTATTGATAACCGATATAATGTTGAAAATAGTTCAGTCGTTTTTTGTGACTATATTAACTTTAGTAGTATAACCCAATTTTTTCCCTTGACAAAATGAAAAAATACAAAATTTAGATTGTATAAGTGTATATTGGTTTTGGTGTACCTACCTATCTCAGTTCACAGGGAAATTTGTATCGCTTTGTGAACTAACTTAACCAAGATGAAAAATTAATTTGTGATGAATTGTATATAGCACTTGGTATAAATTGAATGTAGTTCAAACCACTCTTTAAACTTTTCTAATATCTCTAAGAACAATTTGAAATTTTTACAAAATCGATTAAATAGTTTTTGAGTATATAAGTACCTATATAATAACTACAAATATACATTCAACTGTCATATTTGTTTTAAGATATAATTTCTTTATTCGAAACCATTATGTGACAATTTGATGGATGCTTTTACATCATATACCATAATAAATATTACCTATATATTAAAATATCTTAAAGATAGCTTTCGATGGCTCAGGGATGACTAAGTCCCCCCCCTATTTATGTCCATAACTGTAATACTAATGTCTATAATAGTAAAATAAATTACTCTTATAGCAATAATATCATAAAATATACCTAATAATATAAGCTCACAGACCACCTTTATAATTAGTTTATATCATTCAATTCAAATTTAACACATCCATTACACTATTACAGTGATCCCTTTAGACAACTACTGTAAAGCAGAGCAGTACCTACTTGCCTAACTTTTTATAACTAAAGATTGATAATATAATACAAGGTTCCTCATAACTTGTAAGTATTTAAGGTATAAATGCAGTTTAGCTCCCAATCGATTTTTAGGTATTTTTTTTTTTCGAACCTTTATATTTCAATAAGTTATGAACAATGTTGCAATCAGAATTTGTCGGTCGGACTTAGTTTTAAAGTTATAATCTTTTGAAGTTTACAATTTTGTGTATTTTACTCATATGTAAATTGTTCTACAAATCTACATCGAAAAAAAGTAATTTTTTTTTAATCATATGTTATTTATAACACTTTAATCATTATTCAATTTCATTGAATTCCTGTCTGTCCTTCCTTCTAGATTTTTTTTAAAATAAATAATTATTAATAACTTAATTTACAATAACATAAAAAGTAAATAAGTAAGATAGGAAATTTTTAATGCCACAAAAATGTTGAGGATAAAAAACATATTTACAAAAAAAAACAAAATTAAAAAATTTTATTTTTTTGTATTTTAAACTTGAAAACATGGTTTTCAAATTTTGAAATTTTTTGACCATAATTTCTAAAGTAATTAAACTTTTTTAAAAGTACCATCATATTAATTAAGATAAAAACACATATTTTGAAAATGAAAAATTCACAATAATTGCTTGAGCCAAACTGTAATCATTCCGTATTTATTACTAAAACTAAAAAACCATATAAACATAATTTTTTTTTTTGTAGACAATTAAAGTTTAAATTTGGACAAAATTAGATATTTAAACAAAGAATAATAATTTTAGTTATCTTGTTATTCAAAAATATTATTTTTGGGGACTTAAAAAACGTTTGCATGTATTATATTTTATACTTATAATAATATTTTTAAATGCAATGTTTTCGAAAAAATTAATTCAACCTACTGTATTACTGATAGTAAAATAAATTACTTTAATACCAATATAAATATACTTAAGCTGATAGAATGCTTTTTCTCAGAATCGTTTTTCATATGCAATGATTTATCATTGAAATTCAAATTTAACACATACATTACAATGGCTTACCTAATGACAATGTTCACTTGATACCTACTGTATAACAGAAGTTACCTTCCCTTTTTTTTATAATCATTTGTTATAAAAATATTGAATATTATATAAAAAATGTTACAATTATTTACAAATTACTAATTAAATTTTGTATAAAATATCTATCATCATATGTTTGATATTATTATCTGTTCCTAAACCCAGGGTACATTTAATGTAGTGTATTACTAATACTTATACTAAAACGTGTATACGTTTAGTGGTATTCCTACAACAGCAATACATCTGAAATCATCTCAGATTATACATTAAATAATTCTCAATAGTCAAATTTTTTATGTAGGTACCTATAATTTTTTGCTTTTAATTTGAATATGTTCAACTTTATGTATATTAATGATTCAATTAATATTTAACCAATTGGCTTTCTATACATTTTTAATAGGTAACATAGTGTATCACCTTCAGACTTGTTGCAAAAGCAGTTTCAGACTTTAGTATCATTCAAAATTTTCTGTAACAACTTATCTTCATATAGAAATAAAGTATTATTTTTTTATTTTTTGTTAATATTAGGGTAAAAAAACAAGTTTACCTATTTTTTTGCGAATTTGATTTACAAATAAACCATAATATAAAATTGTTTCATAATCCCACACATTTAAGTATGTTATTTTTGTATATTTTATTAATTTTCCTATTGAAGTGCAGATTTGATAGATTTTTATCTAAAGTCATCTATTCAATATTATCATATATTATGTAGTTATATAAACAATGTTGACACTGATATGGTTTATTTCAGAACTTTATTAAAATTAAATTATATTAAATGAATATATAAAAGTAAAACTGATGGATACCGTAAAATATCTAAAAGATTAAGCAATAGAGGTATTGTATAAAGATTGATGGATTGTTATTCAAATAAAATAGTGCTATATATTAGAATAAGAAGCACATATTTAAGTTCAACATTTTTAATCAAAGTAAAACAATATAAAAACTTTTCAAATTTAGGTTAATGTTTTTCTATATATAGGCTATGAAAAAAATAATGAAAATGATTTATTTTTTAACCTATGTTTTAATTCAAATTACATATTCCTACAATGTTATTGTAAGGTAATTTGTGTTTTGAATATTTTAGATTACAGTTTAATTAATATTGATCAATAAAATAATAAAAAAAAAAAATATTTCAGAAATAAGTGTTTTGTTATTTCTACTGTAGTCTATACTCTACAATGTGTTTTAAAATATTTTATTAATTATTTCAGCCTTATAATAAAAGTATTTAAGTAGGTACTTCTAATACGAAAATAATGTTTTTTTTATTTCATTGTCTATGTTATGTTTGTATTATATAGTCCCTGGAACAAAAGTATGAAAATTAATTAAGCTAATCTAACTAATTTGGTATTAAACATTAATTTTAACTTCAGAATAATTATAAAATACTTTTATTTGGATCTTTTTATTTAAATTTTGTGTGGAATGAGGGAGGTATTGATTTTAGAATCTCTTGTGCAGTTTTTGCAGGTAGTATTAAATAACAGTATTTTAGACAATCAAAAAAACTGAAGAAGACTTTACCATTGCTTAGCCATCATATTTCAGTACATATATAATGTCACTGTATTGAGAATTTAGTTTGGGAAGAAATTCTTTAAATTTTTGGTGATTTAAATCTCTGGCTCTAATAAAATTAACGATTTTAATTGTTTTTTTATGAAATTACTATAATCATTTGGAAATAAATGTGGGTAAATAATAATATTTAAATGCATATAATAAATATAATATATATAAATTAATAACTTAACTGAAAATATGTAATTTTTAATTTTTTTTTTTTTTCAACTGTATATGTTTATAAATATCACACCTGTTTAGTGGAAGCCTGTAAACCTTTTAAATAAAAATATATATATAATACTAAATATATTATCTTTCTTCAACCATACAGACTTTTTAATTTAATTTCATATTTATTTTATTTATTTTTGTAAGATATAACTTCTATTATGTATCATTTTATTTATGTTTATCTTTTACCTAATTGTTGAAATTAATTCTATATATAAAAATATGTATTTAAAATACACTAAAATAAACAAGAATAATAAAATGAGATAAATAAGAGTTATTTCCTATAACCTGACATTATAAAAATACCTAAAAATATATATTTTATTTTATTTTGAATTTTAGTACAGGTCGCACAAAATTTGGTAAAGGGCAGCATGTGGTCCATGTGGTCCATGGGTTGCATAATGGGTACTGCTGTCATAGATAATAATGATATATGTAATATAATCATTTTGGCTGTGTATGATATTTTAATTTTGAAATTTTTAATTTGAGCATTTTAAAATTGTTTTTTTATAAACTTTTATAAAAAAAATATTATTCCTACTTACTTTAAAATTAAAATGCATATGTTTTCTTAACAGTTATATTTGTTTGTTTATCATCATCAATTTTCTTATGAACAGAAAAAAATATTTTAAATCAATACTTTTGTAAACACAATATAGCAATAATTCAACCTTGAATCTTTTTTCCTGATAATTACTGGATGTTGTCAATCCAATTGAATGTCCCTATAATATTTTTATTCATAGTTCTTTACTTAGTATTATTATGTTTATAATAATATTTCAGTAAAATTGTTTTAAGTGTTGTTGTTTGAAATGCGCCATCATTTCCAAGGCTAAACTAATAATTATTTTCATTATTGCAATTGTTCTTAAACTGAAACTAATAACATTAATAAAATGGTTTATAATTTAGGTATATTATTTAATGATCTTTAATATACTCATTTATAAGGATTTTTTTATTTTTTAGGTATGTAAATGCTGTTGATAAAGCATTGAAGAGTTTTGAATACACTAGTGAATGGGCAGATTTAATATCTGCCTTGGGAAAATTAAATAAGGTAAAAGTATTGAATTACTTAACACATCTAAACATATCTTATAATAGGTCACAAAGTGCCCAACAGTGTTTATCTGTCAATTATTTTTTTTACTAACTATAATTTTTGAAAATACATTAGAACTTCTGTAGTTCAGATGAATTTAAACCAAGTGTTGTCTAAATTACTGGTAATTTTTCAAAAGTACTTAATAATTAAAAAAAAAATGGTTTTGGTAACACGGTACAGCAGGAATGTCTAAAGGGACCAATCAAAATTATTGTAAATACATTTGTTTTAAAGGTTAATTGTGTTCCAGGAATTTGGAAAAGTTACTATTAATGGAATTATCTACGATCTAGGTTACCCGGGTCCTCCTGTAATAACTATACTAAAGAGTCACATTCATGTTTAGACTTGATTGTTTATTATTTTTTTAAGTTATTATTTGATTAAGAAAAGTATTTTGATTACAAAATATAGTTTTCATAATGAATAAAATAAAAATCTGAAATAGCTAATTGATGTAAATATTTTATAAGTAAAATAATTAAAATGTCCATTGTTAAATATTCAAATACTTTCATAAGTTTTAAAAAAATATAAAGAAGTTTTAAGTTAAAAGGTATATTAATTTGTTGATAGAGAGAAGTATGTAAGATTAAAAATACTGTGATGTTTTGTAAATAATATAAATGCAATAACCTTACTAAATAATTTATTTTAATAAATTAATACAACGAGATTAATGTGTTATGTTTAATTTTTAACACAAATCAAGATAACTCATAACTGTTTAGAGCTTTAATAATCATGAATATGAATTTGTTAAATTATAATATTCCTCTATCTATTGATTATAATTTTTCATGTTCAACAAATTTGGCATAATAGTGGAGTATATTTTTCATATATGTCCACTCATACCTACATTTTTTAATTTTTAATTTATTACAATTTGGATATTTTATTTTCAAATAGGTACTATTCTAGAGAAATATTTGTGTAAAAATTTGAATTAAAAAAAACATGTTTGTATATATTTTAAAAATTATATATCTATATTTTATCTCTTTAATTTATATCTATAATACATGTTTTTAAATAAGTACTTATGCACCCAGTAAACTATCTAGTATATTATTTAGTATTTATATGACTACCTATATAACAAATATCCACTAAAACTATCTATCATTATTTTCATTATCATGGCGGTTTATAACTACTTGCTTTTTTAATTTTATCAAAATATTACACATCAATATTTTAACATATGCTCCTAAAGTTATAATTATTAAAATTAAATACATTCTTCACTATTACCTATATGTGTTCTGTACAGCTATTTTACTAGTATTTATAGTTGAGGCCTTTACTATTATTACATAAATAATATTTAAACATAATATTACATTTATTATGCAATAATATTATATTATATTGTACAGTATTTATTCAATATAACTTATTGATAATACTTAATTTAATTTATATAGACTTGTCAATTATGTATAAAAACAATAAAATTAACATAAGTTTCATATACTGAAATTTTCATTACTTTTTTTGTTATTTTAACTTTTTTATTCATATTCCAGACTTATATTAAGTGTATTAAATAAATTAAATATTATATTTATTTTTTTCAGTTGCCTTTTTACAGTCCATAACATTTTTTTACTTAATAATATTTATCTTTTGATAAATAAATAAATAGATAAATATATGATTTTCACATATATATTTGGTACTGGGTAAAAAAAAAAAAGCTCCTGCCAAAGATAATCATACCTACTAACTCCTGATTTGATGGGGATATTTTTAGATATTACATTTGGTGCCACGCCTAACCAGAAATCAATAATAATATTGTTTATTTAAAGGAATTAGGCTAGCGCTACATATTACTTTAGTGACTACTGACATTAAAATAGTAAAATTGTGTTACATATATTTTGAACTTCTGGTTAAATATTTACATACCACAAATAATATAATCATATTTTAATTTAATTAGTTATATCTAAAAGGACCTTATAGTAGTAATAAAGTTAAAGGTCAATATAAGAAATATAATTTTTTTGAACTATAAAAAATCAGTTAAATTATTTAAATAGCTATGTTTATGCCAAAACAATTTTAAATGCCATTTTTATTATTATTATAGAATATAATATATATTTACTTTTTATGAATTATTTATATTCTACATTTTATTATTATACAGGTGCTACTAAGTTATACAAGATATCCAGTAATACCACGAGGTATAAAAATCAGTAAACGTCTAGCACAATGTATGCACCATGCTCTTCCTTCTGGGGTTCACTTAAAAGCTCTTGAAACATATGACATTATATTCAAGTGTATGGGAACTAACCGTTTAAGTCAAGACCTCTTTATTTATAGTGCCGGTTGGTAAAAAAAAACTATGAATAAATAAAGATATTAGTAGAATATTATAATTTATAATAAAATTGTCTTAGGTTTATTTCCTGTAATGGGTTATGCTGCAATGAATGTTAGACCGGATCTTTTAAATATTTATGAAAATCATTTTGTACCCTTGGGAGAGAGATTAATACCAGGATTAAATGGTTTCCTAAGCGGAGTATTACTTGGCTTGGAAGAAGGTTCTGATTTTTTTGACAGGTAAATCTTATAATAAAAATCAATTATCAAAATGTATAATTTAACTATGTATTTTGTTCTAGAACAAATCGTTTATTAGACAATGTATGTGCTGGTGTTGGTGCTCCAATATTTTTTAGTCACCTATGGGAATGTTTAGCTAATAATTTAGCAGTTCGACTTCCTGCTATTTTGTATATATTGTCTCGGTTTGATCGAAAATTATTGATAGAAAATCAAAGTCATATAATGGGTAATAATATTGATACCATGGTTACTGCCATATGTGCCTGTGTACAAGATTCTATGGTGTTGGTTCAAAGAAGTGGTTTAGATTTATTACAAGTTGGATTTCCCATGCATAGCACACAACTATCCAAAAGCGATATGATTCGTCTTATCACAGCATCTTTAGTAACCATACTCCGTAGAGATATGTCATTAAATAGGTATTACAATTTAATATATTTATAATTTAGAATCTATAACCTATGTGGATTTAATTCATTTTTAGGCGTTTGTATGCTTGGCTCCTTGGTAATGAAGTTAATTTAACTTTATTGAGTTCAGACCATCCTTTAGTAAAATTAAGAAAAGCGAGAGAATTAAATACAGTTAAATATTTTGAAATGTATTCCAGAGACTTACTTGTACAGGTATTATATTTTAAAATGGTTTTACTTATTATTTTAAATTAATAATTATTTTTGGTTTTTTTAGGCTATAAAAATTAAACTTCATGAAGCAACTGGTTGTAAGCCACATGACTTACGCCCTTATAGACTTCTTGTGTCTTTATTAGATAAAACTGAAATTGGTCCTGTAATTCTAGATGATATTTTGTATGAAGTTTTTAGACTTCTTTATTTATGTTGTCAAAAAGACAACAAAATTGATAAATCATCTGAATTGATAAAATCAGCAAATTTATTATTTAGTTCCCTGGAACCTAAATATTTATGGGAGTATACAGGTATTATGTTTTCCAATGCGTGTCAATCACTAACTAGGATAGATCCGTGTGAAGAAACATCTAACATTGTTAAATCTGTTGGTAGTGGTGATTTAAGCCTTGTTGAAATATGCTCTCTGACAGATTTCCTGTTGGATGCAATATCATTTGAAACTTTTACTGAAACTCCTAGTGAACATTTACTTGAATTATTCATTCATATTGCAAGTACATTAACAGATAATTGTGATATGTTAACTTCAGATCAAGCAAGCACATCATTAATGTTGTTCTTAAAAATACTGTCTAAAGTTCAACCAACACTAATACCACAAACAGATTTAGGATACAGCTCATTAGATCAAACTACTGAGCTGCCAAAAAAAGCCACCGAACCTGGAAAAATTGTCCAATTAAATGTGGATACACCTAAAATAAGTGGTGTAAAAAGAGCTCAGTCCCCAAAACTCAGAACCATATCTGACACTTCAAGTGTTCAATCTGATTTAACAATTATAGCAGATAACCCATCAATCGATTTACATTCAGACACAACTAGTGGAGTATTTGATGGTGATTCTTTGAATTCAGCTATTTTAATGCAAAATTGTAACCAAAAAGAACAACAGAGCATTTATAAATCTTGTATTAAACAGTATGAAAAGTTTTTTGTAACCTTTGTTTATGGTGTACGAGCAAACATTGGTGAAACCAAAGGATTATCAGTTTTAATGGATGCTTTAAAAGTAAAATCCCCACAAGCAACTGCTGAGGATCGAGCAAGAAATTTGGAAGAACTTTTAAAAACTGTGCTTAATTTACAAAAACAAACATTTGATGAAAATTATGAATATGAAGGTACCGATGAAATATCTCCTTTGACCATCCTCAACAATAAACGCAGCGCTGGGCTTGAATGGACAAAACCTGTTATGTTAGCTTGTAGAGTATTAGTAGACATATCAACATTTCAAGCAATTCCTTTGTCTGACTCAATAGCATCATTAGTATCTTCTATTGATATAAAAGACTTAAATAATGACGTTCTACCAGAATGGTTAAAGTTAATTATTGTATGTTGTTGTTGGTTGGGAAATACTGCTCCTTCTCTACAACTTGTTACTATTGGAACTTTAGTGGATATAGTTGCACTCTGCCGAAGCTCGCAATTACATTGTAAATCTAACGAATCAAGGAATGGTGTTGTATCACTAGTCCTATTACCATTATTAAAACCTTTTCAATTATATTATATTGAATACCATACTAATGTTTTTCATGTGAGTTTTTTAAATTTATTATTATTTCAATGAACATTATTATAATGATTTTTTTTTTTTTTTTGTTTAGGTTATTGCACATTGGCTTTGGTTTCATTTGGCTAATCCATTGTATCAAGTGCGTTGTGTTGAACTACTTTATTTATTACAGAGCTCTTTACATTCAAGTGATATTGTAGAAAATTGCATTGGTATGTAGAATATATTTAAATTATAAAGTCATCTATATTTATAATTTATCTTCGTTAATTTTATTATAGGAGAAGAATTAACATCAAGAAAAGCATCCGATTTTCATAAATTAAATGCATTTAGAAAATTTTCACTCTTATGGCATGTAGGCCGAGAACTTGCCGCAAATTCTCAAAATGTTGGAGATATGTTTTACAAGTAAGCCCACTAATATATTATTTTTATTATTTCTACATTTAAATGATTTTTAGATAAATAGGCTTTCTAGTTTTTAATAGAAAAATCAATATTGATTTAATTTAGTAAATATATTTTTAATGCTTTTCAAATCTTTTGTTACCACAATTCAAAACATTGAAGCATAAACAAAATATGTAGATAATTTTCAACAGGCAAATTCATATCTGTACATTTATAAGATTTGTGTCTTTTAAATTGCCTAATTTAGTTATTAATTTGTTTTTTTTTATATATATATAGGTCAATGTTGAAAACATTAGATAATTTAGAACTCGGAGAAAGAAATGCAATAAAAGTAGAGGCAGAAGGATGGCTTTTACATTCTTTATTAAGAGGTGATATAGGCAGATTAATAGATCCTCTTATACTTTTACTACTTGATCCATGTACATCAAGGTTAAGTGTTCTCCATGCCAAAGTTAGTCCAACACAAAATAATGATGCACATGATTATTCTGAAACATCTATAAATGATCCATCTGCCAAAATTTATGCTATTAGTTCAGTTGATGGAAATGTAATGTATCATGTAGCAGATAAGTGTAAACAAGCTTCAAAAATTGCCCCTAATCGCAGTAAACGTGTATTTGCTATTACGACATTAGCTGAACAAGATTCTTCAAACCTTTTTAGCCGTTATGTTACTGTAAAAAAATGCCAAATGATGACTCGATATGAGCCATCATTAGCAGAAATGTCTGAATCTCATCATAAAAACATGTCTTTACTTCAAAATATTTCTGTTTTTGTCAATCCATTTTCTGTTGATCCTAACGTTACTAATAATAATGAATTTGATGAAGATTATTCTGAAGAAAAGAAAGAAAGTTCTCAATACTCCATGGATATGTTGAATAAAATTAAACGGTTTAAATCAAATGTACAAAACACAGTACGTCGTTCACCTAAGAGAAAACCAGAAAGTAAACATATTCAAAAATCTGTACAAAGAACTGGATCCTATTCATCCCTAGATTCTATAAAAACTAACTCAGTTATGAATTCTACAACAATGATGTCATCAATTGATTTATTACACCTATCATCCATATCAGACACAATATTTGCTCGGGTTACTGATGGCGAGACTTACCGTAACAATATACGAACATCTGCTTCTGCAACTGATATGAATGGCCATTTTACAGAAAATGAGACTGATTTAGTTCGGAGTTATTCATTTTGTGGAAATGAACAAATCAAAATTGATACAGATGAGTCAACACCTGCTGATGAATATTTTGATCCTTCAAAATCTGAAGAAACATCTGTAGTGCGAGAAGTTCTTAATAGTGTGTTAGATGCTGTTGTAGATGAAACAGTTGTACCTTTAAATGATGAAGAAGATGATGATGATTTGACTGAAGTATCTGAGTCAATAAAAGAAGATATTTCTATGGCTCCACCTGAGTATAATATAGATGGTAACGTAAGAAATATACACTCTCATTTATTGTTATATTGTGGAGTATATGATGTCCAACGAACATTGTATGCTTTCTGTACATTAACAAACATGTTAAAAACAAATGCCCGTGCTCTTTTATGCGCTGCTGCTACTACTTCTGTTCCTGTAAAATCTCAGATACTAAAGTTACTTTCTAGACACAGAAAATCAATGTTTGGTAGAGGATTTCATGGAGAAATTGATATGACTGGAATACCATATAATAGAGGCAGTAGCATGTATTTAGAATTACTCATATCCATATGTCTTTATTATATACGAAGTTACTATCCTAATTTAGGACAATCTAAAATCACACAAGAGGATATTGCTGGTAACCGTCAAGTACAAATGTCTAGTGTAGAACTGCTGAGTCTTATTTGTTGGGAATTAAGTGGTATCGTAAGAGATAGTGGACGAGGTTTAGCATGTTATTTAGCTGAATTACTTGCAAGATGCAAAGCACAAAAAGTTGCTTTGCATTGTTTGTTAAGTAGTGTACTTGAAAATTCTGGTCCTGAATGTAAAGCTACTAGTTTCACTGCAGAAATATTGTCATTTAATAATCATGATCCAACAGATCAGGGATCTGTTGAAGGTAGAATGAATCGTGAGTCTGAAGCATTCCAAGCTCTTTTATTAAGACTATTGCTATCACTCATCATATTAGAACATGAAGTTGATAATAGCCGTCATCGTGGTAACAATGTGGTAACTGATTCCTATGCAGATTTCGCTGCTGATAATGTAGAAGGCACTGACGTACGTTACTTATCTGGTAGACCAATTCCTTTGCAACCAATGTTTGTTACTGCCCTAGTTGCAGCCCTACATCCGTCTGCTCGAATGAGACATTCCCATATTAATTGGACATCACTTGTCACATCTTCATTACCATATCTTGGACCAGCTTTGGTAAATGTTGTCTCTGTGACTGTTCGACAATTATGTGCAAATATTGAAACATTAGCAGAAGTTTATGCTGATAATACTAAAAATGTTAATTTGAGGTAATAATTTTTATGTAAATAAATTGACTAGTTCCTCTTTTTATTATTCTCAATTATACAACTAATAATAAAATTATGTACTTCAGATTACCAGCTGATTATGCAATAACACAATTGGAAGCTCTTACTGTCTTGTGTCATTTTTGTCTCCTTGATACTGGTCAACCATTTAACCATCCTTTAGATCATAATTCTACGGCAAATTCAAATACTCCAGCTCAGCTATTCAATAATCTTGTTCATGTTTTTATTCCATCTCCTCTTTTAGCTGTGAGTAATACATTTTTTAATATTTAATATTAATAAATGTTATTTTAATTTGTATTAAACATATAGCTCCAAGATCAATCATCTAATGATGAAACTGAACCACAGTTGGGAGCAAGAAGATCTTTATTGGCAATTTTACCAAGAATTGTAGCAAGTGTTTCATTATTGTGGAAAGCACTTTGTACTGGAAAACAAAGGTATTCCTGCCACGTTTGAGTAATGTTATTAGTGTTATTATTTATTAGTTATATAATGTCCAATTCAATTTATTACAGTGAAAATAATGTGGCTGGATGTCCTAGATTAGTTAAAGGCCAACTTTTAGATTTATTAAGTCCTATAGCAGAACACCATGGCAATAGCTTTCTAACAGCATTTTCAATTGTATGGAAAGAGAGACGATCGCGTGCATCTGGATTATCGTCAACTGTAAGACCATTAATTTATATAGAAAAAAACTACAAATCATTATTTATTTATTTTAAACAATGTTAATGTACCTATATTTATGTTCAATGATTATTTGATCAGTTTGGCACAAGTCTGTATTGTAATTAATGTTATAGCAACATATAAAAACTATAATATAATATTATTTTTATTAGATTGTACCTGAAGCCACAGAAATGCAACAAGTTTTAGTACAATTATTGAGTTCTATTAAGTCCATGCCATTGGATTCATTAATACAAACTATTCATCAAGTTGTCAAACAGCCATCATTAAGTCAAGTAATTACAATTTTGACTAAACTTGTATAGTTATTATTATTTAAATTTGTATTATATTTTCAGGCTGGCCAACAAGATACTCAAATTAGCATTGAAGTGAGTGTATTGGAATTATTTGTTCATTACGTACAGCTCGCTCCTGGTCATTACTTAGCAGAAACTTGGCAATCACTTCTTGGATTACTCAAAGAAGGAATAACGTTATCACCGCCTTCACAGTTTATGTTACTATCAGTATTAAGTCAGTTTGTACATAGAGCTCCTGCACCATTAGCTGATCGTAAAGATCAAAAAGATCTTCAAGATATTACAGCTAAGGTAAATTTAAAAGTACAGTAAATCCAAAGGTCTCATTGTGGGAGGGGGCAATCTGGGGCATTTACCTGGAAAACTATTTTAAAATGAGTATATTATAAATTATAATTAATTACTATATAGCAAATTAAAAGTGGTTATAAGAAAAAAGGTCACCATTATAAAAAATATTGTTAAGCCAAGTAAGCAATTAACATTATATTTTATTTACTAAAAAACTTGCCCCCTAGACAAATTTGTGCGGGCACCTATGGGGTAAATCTTTACTTGTTTGATAAGAACTTGTTAAGAACATATAATACTATAATTACAACATTTGTGGTTCATACAAATTAGACTATTTTTTGAAGTAACTTAAAGTTCTTTTAAGACTTTACAATTTAAAATTTAATCATATAATTTGAGAACATTATAATATTTTTAAATGAAACACATAATTAAAGTTGTATTTAATTATCATTGTTTTTAGATGGTTGAAAGCTGTTCTCAAATAGCAGGAGCTTGTTTGGAACAGAGTTCATGGCTAAGAAGAAATGTGTCTGTAAGAGAAGATGAATTATCTGCAGCAAATTCTATTACCGAGAAAGATATAGAAAAAGGTAAGAATTAATAATTAATTATTTATAGGTTTTTTTCTTTATAACTAGATTATTTCTGTTTTTAAAATGTATAACTAAACATATCATATAATATTTTTTAGTTGGAAGTGGCAGTGGAAGCAATGCTCAGTACAGTATACCAGCCCAAAATGTACTAGCTCAACTTCTTGCACCCTTATTAGACATAACATTTGGTAATCAAGAAAAAGAAAGAGTATGTACAATACTCACAATGATCATGTATAATGTAACCCCTTATTTGAAAAATCATACGTAAGTATCTATTAGATTTTTAAAATTATACAATATTTTACAATATTTTAAATTTATAATTTGTTTATAAAAATCTAGTAATAAAAATATGCCAAGTTTTCATGCGTGTTCTCAAATCTTGGCCAGTATTAGTACATATCAATATACACGAAAGGCTTGGAAAAAAGATGCAATGGAACTTTTACTTGATCCAACGTTATTTCAAATGGAAGATCGTAGTATTCAGTATTGGAAAATTATAATTGATAATTTAATGTCTCAAGACACAACTACTTTTAGAGATTTTATGGGTATATTTTTATTTTTTGATTATTAATTAATTGTTATTATTATTTTTCACATGTGTTTATATTTTCAGGTCGAGTTAATATGAACCAAGCAAACACCTTAAATTTATTTTCAAATAGAGAACAAGAATGCGAGCAGAGAGCCCAATTATTAAAAAGACTTGCATTTGTTTTGTTATGTAGTGAAAAAGACCAGTTTCATAAACATGTTCCTGAAATTCAAGGTTAAATTTTTAAAAAAATGCATCTATTTAAAAGATTAATTATTTATTTTAAATATTGTTGTTATTAATTAAATAGAAAGACTAGTTGACACTCTTCGTATGCCTCAATCAGGACCCGGTATTCACGCTCAAGTGTTCCTATGCTTCAGGGTTTTACTTTTACGTATGTCTGGTCATCACATAACTTCTATGTGGCCAATAATAGTTAGTGAAATGGTTCAAGTTATGATTCATATTGAACATAATTTAAGTACAGATTCAGAAGAGTTCAGGTATGTAATAAAATCATTAATATTAAGTATTTGATGGTACAAACTGTAATCTTTACTTTTCCAACTAAACAAATATATTGTTTTTCTGGGGCGTGTGGCTGATCTTTCATTTTTGGCTTATGGCAGGCGAAATACCAGGTATGTTTTATGTATGCTTATTGCCAGTTTGTTGTGTGCTTTTAACATTTTTGTATATTAACATAGTTCTAATAATAATTTTGAAATCTATTACCAAGGTTAAGTCAATGTCGCTGCTTGAAGGTGTCTTGGGTTAAATCTTTAACTGATATTCTTCTTTATTTCTCATTTTTAGTAAAAGTATTAAAAATAAAATAAAAACTAATAATGCTAATGATTAAAAAAAAAATTAATCAGTGTTTCTTTTTTTCCATTCTTCCAAAATATTTCCAATTCTTTATTTCCTTGCTCATTATTATAGTAGTGAAGAAATTAATATGGCTGATACCACTCTTAAATCAAATTCATCGTCAAGACGAAGAAAAAAATGGAATCATCGAAACAAGTATAGCTTGCAACCTGAGAAACAAAGTTCATCAAACTCTAGAAAATCTACTGTCATTGCCAACCATACAATTGAAAAGTAAGTTCTAAATGGTGAACAAAACAACAATTGGGGAAAAAGAACACTTTTTAGTTTTTATGTGCATACTCAGTAATGTTCACAGGTTATATTTATAAAGAAAAAAAACCTCATAAAAAATTATATTTTTATTAATTGCCTTTAACAATATCCAATATTGACTTGACCTTGATCAATAATTTTAGTTTGGTGTGTGGAAGTATGCAATTTTTTTAGCTGTATTAATAGCCTGTAGAATTATTTAATATGTTGGAATTAATTTTAAAAATAATTTGAATAAAAACTGAAAAATTAAAATACTGAATTATAGAATAGTTTGTAGGTTAGAAATTATATCTTATAATTTAAAATATAATAATTTATTTGGTAATTACTAATTACTAATGACACATATTACTCATATTAATGATTATGTTGATAGTTTTATATTTTATATTATATCACACATTTAATTTCTTTTATAAACAAAATAACTTAATTTTTAATTATAATATAGATATATATTATAATAAATTTAAAAAAAACATTGAATTAAATGTGCAACTTTTTAATTTTATTTTATTTGCCAATGAATGAGTTAAATTATTTTTAAACTTCAACTAACTAAACCAATGGTTCTCAACCTTAAAATTGAAAATTCCACTTTTCTTGACCCTTAAAAAAAATCATAATGCAAACATAATACTCATTTATTAACACTAAATTATAGTATAAAATAATGAAAAAAATATGAACAAATAGAAATTGCACATATAAATATTTACTTATTAATTATTTATAATATTTTTAACAATTTTCTTCCTCAGTTCTTTTTGGTATTCAATTATTTGAGGAAGATTTTTTTTTTAATATTCATGGTAAATCATGCAAAAATAATATATGAATTATATACTTGCAAGTTGCAAACCACTATGAAAACCTTTGTATCCCTAATTTGGGTTGTTGGGGAGGTTGAGGACTGCTAAACTAAACAATAGAAACCCTTAAAAGTCTTAACTAATTAATTCTCCAAAAAAAAAAAACAATTATCTATTACTTCTTGTTATTAATTCTATTAATCGTATTTATCATTTAAATTTATAGAAATATTATAAACAAATTTTAATATTTTTTACATAGGTAAAAATTTAAAATTAAATAGAGTGAGAAAAGTATAACAATATTGCTTAATTCAAAATAAAATATTAAGTATATTTAAGTCTGTTTTAAATGTAATTATCATAAGAAGAAGTGCTTACGTTTATTCCAAAAATTATAATTATTTCTAGATAATAAGTAATATTGTATAGATATATGCTTTTGGTTATAGCAATTAGCATAGTGCATGATTTAAACCATTTCATACAGCTTAATTGATTTTTGTTGATCGAAAGTAAAAGCATGAAATATGAATATAAATATTACTAATTAAATAAGTTCACACACTATACATATTGTATTATATATATTATTTAAGCATGTAATGCATATCTTGGAAAGATAACAACATTTTATTTAGGCCCTATTGATACACAAAATGTCCCAAAATTAAAATGATTAATGCTATACATATTAATTATAAGTATAGTCACAGTGTTTTAAATTTAGTTTGATAATAATAATTTTATCAGTATCAATTTTGAATACCTAAAAGTAAATTAATTTTTAGGTATCAAGAAATGTTTTTTTGCTTATAGAAATATGTACTATGAAAGACCTCCCATTTCGATTCCAATTTTATAAACATAAAAAACAACTAAATAAATAAACATTTAGTTCATAATTTTACAATTTAAAATACAAATTTCTTTTAAATTTCTTCATTTTGACTCAAAAAACTATTGTTATGTTTGTATATTCGGTATAAAATGTATGTATGTATACATATTAATACTGTTTTTAACTATTAAACATATAAAATATGTAAATATTTATAACATTGTAAAAGTTCAACATTTAATTTTTGATTTATACCTAGGAAAGTAATAACTTAAAATATTTTTACAAAGTAAATAATTCTATTAAATTCTATACATAAAATGAGTTGAAGATAAACATGATTATAGTAGTATTATTTAATTTATATAATATTAAAGCTCAAAAAAGTATAAAATTAATAATTAATAATATAATCATATACACAATATTTATTCACAAAATATATAAATTATAAATAGATAAAATAATAATATTTCAAATGCTAAATTGCTTCACTCAGGGGTGTAATTAAGGGGAGATGAGGGGATAAATTCTCCACAAGAGCCTTTAATATTTGACAAAATAGTATTACCAGCTACCACTGTACTTGGAAATATAATAAACATTTAATATTTTATGTGTTAAAAATTGTCTACCCCCCCCCCACATGTCAAATTTCTAATTATGCCACTGGATTTGATATGAATCAAAAAGTACTGTTTTAACTTCTAGTTCATTCAATGCTTGAAACATAAAATTCAGATCTAGTAGGTACATACTATTTATACTGATAAATTTCAAGGTTTGTTAATAATAAACTGAATATGTTTGCCAATAACAGTTATTAAACACTTTTAACTGGTATTTTAAATAAATTATTGCATTATTATAATATTTTTTGTTTATTTTAACAACAAATTAAAACTGTTGTTTCTTCATTTCTAATGAGTTTGTAAAATAGAAATAGGTGGTAATGAATCATTTTTAAAAATATTTTAAAAACTGAATTATTAATTTCTCTTAAGCATTCAAACAGTAGTGCACATTTTAAAGTTTACACAGGAGCAATATATATATATATATATATATATATATAATTGGTGAATTTTTATTCAATTTATTAATTTATATAATATTATACTACATGAAGCATGCAAACATCTATTCAGTTGAATAGGTATTTAAGGATTTTAAGTTTTAAGGAAATTAAATATTTGTAAACTAAAATTTAATAATAATAAAAAAAATATATATATTTTGGTCATCTCTAACATATAGTAGTAATTAATTTAAATACTATGTTTTATGAATTTCAGTTCACATATACGACTGCTTTCGGGACTTGATTGGACATGGGTAGTCAACAGCAACAATGGTCTTCATGCCAGCAGTAATCCACAGTGGTTACAACTTCAACTAGCCGCAGTTAAACTTCTTAGCGTTGCCATTCAACTTCCTGCTGATATTCTACCTCAATTTCAAATGTAAATTTAACTCATGTCATTTATTACAAATTGTGTGCCTAACATATAATCATTTTTTCTAGGTACAAGTGGGCTTTTGTTGGACGACCTGAACTATCACAAAACGAACAGAACCCAGTAGAATTTGTACCCCATGTTTTAAGGATAGCAAAGATTATGGATTCAAAAGTAATTTAGTTATATTATAAGATTATTATATAACATGGATATAGTGCTCACTTATATCAATAAACATATTTAATAATTATAATAAATTATGTTTTTTTAGTATGGGAGTCCAGTTGAAACATACCCAGATACCCTATTGCCAACTGGTTCAACAGCTCGCTCATTGCAAGACCTTCATCCATTTTTTTCTGCTCTAAGCACTGGCGAGCCACACCCTTCCCTAGACAGTTCCATTAGTCAACTAGAGCAAGAGCTTGAATTGGATTTCCTAGAGCCGATACCGTCCAGATAGGCTGATGTTAGTTCGCCTGAATTCACTGTACCTACGACAAGCTGTGATGTTGTACATGTAAATAAAATTAAATTATTATAAAAAAAATTAATATTGTTATTTTTGCAATGATCGTTTTAAATGTTTTAATGTGAAAAAATATTATTATTATTATTATTATTATTATTATTATGGTTTTTCTGATTGTTAAAGTTTTGTTTCTTTTTTATTTAAGTTGGTGATACGATCATTCCGTTTTAATTAGTAAGAGAACACACATTTTAAAACTGCAAACTCCTAACATTATAATTTTCTTTTTGCAACTACTTAAGTACATTTATTGTAGCAAAAAAAAAACACTTGCTTTGAGCACATAAAACATTAACTTATTAAATTCTATGTTACCTGTTATTGTTGTTAAGTTTGTCATATTATAGGACCTCGAGCAATATTGTATGTATAATGATGCGATTTAATATAATTAAGTTGGTATAATTAATTAATATTATAATATAATATCATTCAATAGTCTTATTCTTCATAAATAGGCTTAATTATTTTATTTGTCATGTACGTTGTAAAAGTAATTTTATTTTTAACTAAAAATCCATAAATGTATTCCTTAAGACACCTTAGGTATTTTAACATTAATCAGTTGAATTTGATAATGAAAATTGTGAAATGGTGATTTTCTAGTACAATTTCATTCATCATTTTCTTTTTCCTATCTCTTAGAAAAATTTATGATTTTTTTATAGTATTAAAAAAAATCAATGCATTAAAAAGTATATAAATATTTTTTTATTTTATTTTTTATTTATTTTATGTCTCACATGTTCCATTATTATCCTCTTATCTTAAATTTTGTCACAATATTACTATCTAGATAGCTATTAACATGTAAACTGATGACTGGTTATGATTTATCATGTTTATGTTACATCTATTTATATACTAAAAATAGGTCGCTATGAATGATATATTAACATTTTTCTCAAATTATTATGATAACTAAAATAGAGTTTTCAAATAAAACAACCTATAATATTCCTAACATTATTGCATTACTCAGCCCTAGTGGTTTCATACTATTATAATTATATAGATTGATGTAGAGATAGATTATTAATATTTAAAATATTTTACTTATATAAATATTGGTATAACAGTCATTAGGGTTCAACTTGACATAACTAAGGGATAAATAAATTTATAAAAAAATAGAATACCCTCTAGTTTAATTTTAGCACTCGTCTGGCTAGCCACAAAGTATTAAAAATAATATTTTTTTATTATTTATTATTAATATTATTTTATAAAATTGACTTAAAAATCTTTAACATTTATGAATTTTATAAAATATTAAGGTTTAAAGGGTTAAATTTACAAACAACAATAATTATATTCCATTCAAAGAAAATCACAAAATATTTTTATATTTTATAATTTCTGTTCTTTAAATATCTATGACTAAGTAGTAAATAATTGGTAAATATTGTGCTGATCGACCATTTTAGATTCTGAGCAGAGCAATGAATGCATTGGTTTTACAATAATACGTGTTTTTCATTTTTGTGTTATAACTCATCACTTTCGGAACAATATAATGTAAAAAATGCTTCAAATTTAATTTTAGGTAAGGAACTGCGACACCGTTAATTTTGTTATTGAGTTGTATGATCCGAATTGGTGGATTTGAGGTATTTATTAAAATGCAGTTAGGTGAACGGTGGCCTTATCAATAGCACTTATTGAGTTTATTTATCGACTGCTGATACTTAATACATATAATAGGTATTATATTCTATAGTATACGTAGGTTATTAAATAGGTAGGTACTGAAAATGTTGAGTTTTTGTCTTCAGAGATCTATAAAAAAAAAAAATAGTGTCGTAAATTTGGTTAGGTTAGATTGAGACAATGCGACTCTTGTGACTAATAACGGTAATCTACTAAGCTGCTGTACGTGCAATTGTGCAAATGTGCAATATGCATATTACACAATAATTGGAAAAAATTATGAAAAAAATTAAAAATCTTCAAAATATGCAAGACAGTTGTCTTGGTATAATAATAATAATAATACCCGTGGCCTGTGGAGCATTAGGCCTAAGCGACAGTAGACCGCTGCAGTCTAAATGGTTAATCCAAAGAGATTCGTTATTTCGATAATCGTTGCTGGTCACCGATGGCTCTGTGACACATTGGAACCCCTTCTCTTACTTCCACGCCCTATCAATGTTTTAATCACTTTATTTTGCACGTCAAGTCATCGTTTATATTTTTATTTTGCTCATAGACCATAGATTTTATTTATCAATTTATTTAGTTTAGGTACATTGTGTACATAATATAAAGTATCTGTTTTTCTACTACGACATTAAGTTAGTGACTTGATTGGTAACGTCGCCGTATTCACATTTCGTCGACACAAACGCGTCGAATTGCGGCCAACAATAATTGTTACGACATCAAAAACTATTTACCAATGAACGGCACAAAGTTGTGACACTAATTTACTGTACATAAAACTATTATTAAAGGTATGTAAACCCTATTTATTGTTATTAAAGACAAACCCAATTTTGCATTATTTGATTGGTTATTTTACGAATTATTTTAGTTTGTGTACCTCATAAAGTATTGTCTAGTGTCTGGCGTTTGCATAAAATTGGTGGTACTTATACATTTTTTTCTCGAAATCAATATTTCTGTTTTTGTAATGTATGATTGCGTAAAATTCAATGCATTTTTAATGACGTCATTACAATTGTAGAACTTGCATTTTATAGTTCTTACTCAAATATTTTTAAATTACATTTCTTATAAATATTTTAAGTAACTAAAAGTATATGAAGTGAAATTAATTTAAAAGAAAAATAATTGATATCTTGCAAGAACTACATATAATATAACTAAGAATTAATATATAATTATTAATTATAGATTTTTAGAGCTTCCTTCTTTGCTTGCATCTCTGAAGTATTAAATTATTATTGGTATCAATTTTTAAACAATAACAAATCATAATCATTATTTTTAAAATCTAAAAAGGACTATACTGTAAATTAAATATTTTTTTATATTTTAAGTGCTTTTAAAATAAATATTGGTACTGCAAGTACTTTTAAGGTTTTCAAAGTTCATTGAATAAATTTAAAAAATACTTACCATCTAAATATGATATTATCTTATCTCCTATTCAAATATCAAATCTTAATTATAGGTATCAAATCTACAAATGTTAAGTATTTTGAAATAAATGATAGAGGTATTCACTCGGGTATTCATTATATTATCTATATTATAAATCATGATCTCATTAAAATTTAAACGCAATAAAATATTTGGTACGTCATTGATAAGTTTAGGATTTTCAATCCTATATTCTATATAAAGCATATGAATCATTTCTTCTTAAAAAAGAGTATATTAATTAAAAAAAAATACTTTCAGTATAATAATCATTTGATTTAGAATTTAATTTAGGTTTTAAACATTTTTATCAGAATTTTATACTTTATAATGTTACAGTAGGTTTTTATAATATTCTGTAATTATCAAAATTTAACAATTAAGTATAAAATATAATTTGAATTTATAAGTAGCTATTGTCTTAAGTTAAGTAGGTGATACAATAATTAATTATTTCAAGGTACAATATAGTTATATGGAACACGGATTTTTATGGATCACTCATCAATTAAAAGTACTTTGTTGTCATAATGTTATTACTGATGGTTATAAACTATAATTTTATTTGCATATTGTATTTTTAATAATCATTGATAACATAGTTGTAAGCACCTTTAACTCCTTTAATTATGCTTTAGTTTAGTCTTTTTGTTATAGTTATTTATAGAAATCACCATTAAATAACCCCCCTTTTTCTTTATTTCTAGAAGCTAATAATAGTGTTTAGCTAGCTCATATCTAATGAGAAAAAAATGTTTGCTGTTACTATCTTTTAATTAAATTTTTGGGGGAATTTCAATATTATAAATACAAATTATGAATTTAAAATAGGTATATTTTATCTTTTCTATACTTTATAATTGTTTTAGTTATGTAGCATCAAATGATGTAGCTGGTAGGTATAAAATTATATCATTTATGTTTTACAATAAATCACCTACCTAATGACTATATAATGTAATTATTGTCCTTGATAGTATAAACTATTAACACTGTATAATATTACAACCATCAAAACTGGTCATGAAGGTTTTTTAAAAATGGTTAACAATTATTTCTGGTTATTTTTTATTGATATGCCTACTAATTTATTTGTTAAAATAAGAGATTCAAAACTTAATTTATACATTTTTGTATTTAGATAGCTACTTTTCTTTTCCATTTTAATACATTTATACATTAGTAAGTCATTGTTATCTTTGATATGTAATTTAGAATTAAAATAAAATACCTAACATAATTAAACCTACCTAATTGTAAATTGAACATTTGTCTATCAGTATAAAATTCAATACACTTTTATAATATAAAGGGTACCTACATTTGACTATAATTTATATTTGTATAGATGCAGAGTACATATTATTTTTAATTTTTGTTTAAAAAAAATATAATATATTTCATTTATTCATTTATAAAGTAACAGCTAATTTTGATTATGAGTTAACATAGGTATATATTTTTAAAACTGCATGTTAATTTCAGTTATAACATATTATTAATAACTCATCTTAGATAAAACATTAAAAAATATTTACATAATATGATTGACCTATTGTGTGTTACAGATAATTTCATCAAAAAATGTTTCTTTGGGATTGGGTTACCGGCGTCCTGGGATATTTAGGCGAGTAATATTTAATTATCTATTATTTACTATTTATTATAAGATTAATTATTAGGTTATGAAAATGTATTAATATTTTAAATTGATTCAAATATACTTAATTTATCTCAATGTGTGTGTACCTATGAGAATTCAATAGTTCATTCATTTATTATATAATATATTAGTATCCAATCAAACTCTGTTATTTTTCGATCATCACTGAATAATATAATAACCAAATAAATCACTTTAATTATTTGTGTATGTGTTTATATTATTTTTACGTTCAATTTAATCATTTATAATGTTATAATTTTATAGGCTTGTGGAAAAAATCAGGAAAACTATTATTCCTTGGTTTAGATAATGCTGGAAAAACTACTCTATTACATATGTTAAAAGATGATCGCTTGGCACAACACACTCCAACATTACATCCAAGTATGAAACAGCTGTAAAAATATATAAGTTTTACATTTTTATACTTTGATAATTTAATATTTTATTTTTTATTTTATAGCATCAGAAGAATTATCTGTTGGAAACATAAAATTCACAACATTTGATTTGGGTGGCCATTCTCAAGCAAGAAAAGTATGGAAAGATTATTTCCCTGCTGTAGATGCAATTGTATTTTTGGTAGATGCTTGTGACAAATCTAGAATTATGGAAAGTAAAAATGAATTAGATTCATTGTTGCTTGATGAATCTTTATCTAACTGCCCTGTGCTCGTTCTTGGTAACAAAATTGATAAACCAGGTGCATTGAATGAAACAGAATTAAGAACTTATTTCGCATTGAACCAAACAACTGGAAAAGTATGTAAACCATGATATTATACATATAAAATAAACCTATTAACGTGTGCATGACCTGGGGGTAAATTAGAGTGGCCTACAGTAGACCACTAAAAATATTATAATAATAGAAAGTACCAATACAAACAATACCTAACTATTAAAATTGATACCTCAAATATCACTTAAAATAAACCAAAAAAACATAATATTTGTTAAAATAAACCAGTCTATAAATCCTATATGAAATACATATTGACCATATCTCATTTATGTGACATCAGTTCAAGCAAAGCCATACTCTATCACATATACCAATGGAGCCGTGAACATGTTGATATTTTCGTAACCTTTATTATTGTATTTATGTATTTGACTTGTTTTGAAAAACCTAATTATCCAGAATTGCATTATCTTTTTTTATATAAAAATATGTTTAATATGTAAATGATTTATAAACTGAACTTCTTTTGTTTATTTATTTTTCAAAATCTAATGTTGTTACATAATTTTTATCACTCCTGATCCTTGCAAATTATAAAGAACCATAAGTATATATGTCACTAACAATTAAGAGTATGTCAACGCATGATTAGTTTTCTCTCTGCAACCTACAAGCACATAACAGATTTGCATTTAGCAGAACCAATATTGTGTTGATAGCTTTAATATTAGAGTCAATTGATCTACTATCAAACTATAAGTTAAGAATATTATATGTGATAATGTTTTGACTTGTTATATTTGATGTAATCATAAGTTGCATAAAAATTGAAATATTGTAAAAAAAAAAAAGCCAATATATAAAAACAGGTAATGTACTTAACTTTAAGTTTAAAAATAGGTCACTTTCATTTTAAAGCTAACGACATAAGATTGACTCCACTATATGCAAATCTGCTATCTTACACATGGGACAGAACGAGTAAAAAAATAGTGAGCTGATATCTTTGTAATAATAATGAACTATATATGAAACATGATATTTTTCATAATCACATGCACTCCTAAATACACAATGACATAAAAAATTAAAATTTAAATATCTCACCAAAAACTTATTGATTTAAAAGGTTTGCCAGTACATTATTTTTATTAAGTTAGAAACTTATCTTTTATAAGTAATATAACAATATAGTGAGAAATTTTTTACTCAATATCTAAATTTAAATTTATTTGAAGAGGTTTATTTTTTACGAATTAATTAATTCAGTACTATCTGCAAAGGGTATACATTAACAGTAGATATGTTACTTCTGTAACATCATTTATTTTAATCTGTTATGATTACTATTTAATACTATTTAGTATCAAAATTATTTAATTCCATATTAATTATTTAGTTTAAAAATTGTTTAATTCCATATTAACATTTAATATTATTATATTCCATATTATTATTGATTTAATTTTAGGCTAGAGTGCCCAGATCAGATCTTCCAGGTCGTCCTTTAGAAGTATTCATGTGTTCTGTATTGAAACGTCATGGTTATGGAGAAGGTTTCAGATGGCTGGCACAATATATTGATTAATGTTTATAATATATATT
Organism: Pentalonia nigronervosa; assembly: GCA_014851325.1. Taxonomy (NCBI): domain Eukaryota; kingdom Metazoa; phylum Arthropoda; class Insecta; order Hemiptera; family Aphididae; genus Pentalonia; species Pentalonia nigronervosa. Next base: position 4,610 of record JACXSJ010001022.1, on the reverse strand, counting down.
AAAAATATATATATTTTAACTTTAAAATTCATTCTTTTTTTTACTGTTTTCTCTACCAGTAAGGTATACAATTTAATGTAAAATGGCTAAACTTCCAATCAAATAATTTTGTATAAACAAAATTTCAGTTTTTATGTTGATAATTTTACTGAAATAACACTTTTTTTGTCTTGTACCACATATTATTTTTATTTAGGTGTGCAGTAATGAAAAAAAAAAATAAAAGTTGATTGTATTTAATTGCTTATTTTGTTATTTTATTAAATAGACAAAATAAAGAAATATTTTTTTTATGTGACTAGAAAACATTTTACGTGTAAAAAATTGACAGTTAAGTAATAAATTATATTTTATTTATGAGCTTGATCCAGTAAGTTGCATAATGCTGATATATAACTTTGAGCCATTTGTAGTGTCTCAAACTTTGATAGTTTGTGTTCATCTTCTATAGACGTTGGTATAGCCTCACGAAGTCTATCAAATGCTTCATTTAAGCCATTCATGCGTCGACGTTCTCTTGCATTAGCTGCTAAACGTCTCTTTCTTGCCACTGTTGGAGAAATGGATTCTTTGCTATTAGGCTTTGTGGATATGTAGTCATTTGATGATTGTCTAAAATATTAAAAAAAAAGAAAACAATGAATAGTATAGACAAAACTATACTATAAGTTTGTTAATGGTTAATTGTGAAGTATATAGGAAAATAGACAATGGTTATAGATTATTATACCTAATTTATTTTAAATACATAAACCCCATCAAAACTAAAGAACTACTTAATTAAAGTATAAAAAAAAAATAGCCTTGGCTTATTCAGAATCTAAACGTCCGACACTTTTTTCATGGGTTATCTAGTTGTAAGTACAATTTTAAATAATTCGTAAATAACAATAATATCCTGTTCTCGATTACAATAAGCAAGAAAACCTATTGCAATTTGTATTATATAACATTTGACACTATGTGGTTAGAGGTTAAGGCTGTTATTTGGTGTCATAATGGTGGATGTATAATTATGAGCAAACTGTTAGCAATCAAATAATCGCGAAAACTTGCAATTATGATTTCTAGAGTATTTTGTAATTTATTGCAAAGAATAAACTTTATTTTGTAAAACAGTAATAATGCTTCAATCGTCAACTTTAAGCGTGATTTCTTGAAGCAAATTGGTCCTATTTTTTCATTTTAGTTTAGTAAAAATGCCATGCAGATTGTAAGTGTACTTTTCAAAATAATCAGGAAAATTGGGAATATTTTTGCAACACAAATTTCCGACAAAATCGATTTTGTTACTTTGTTGTAATTCAAAAATATTAATCTTAGAAATTTGAAACATTTCACTATTACTTTGCCTATAAAAAAATGTAATTGAAAAAAAAATGGTTAGATCCACTTTTGATCTTTTTTTTTTTTGATATTTGTAATAATATAAATCAAATTTTTAATGATTTTTTCAAATTGTACACATAAAATGGGGAAAAATATAATAAACAAATAACACAAATAAAATAAATTATAAAAATAATAGTTTTTTTTTAATTTATTGTTGAAAATTGGAAATCCCAACATATATTAATTTAATCTTTGTTTATAAGTTGAATGCTGACTTCTTCGACAAATAACAAAATAAATTATCTGTGTATATTGATGGCTTATCGGACATCAAAGTTTAGTTTTTAAAATACTCGTTCACACTTAGCCTGTGTGCACGAAGTACATACATAAGAACGCATTTGGTTTATATGCACAATGTGTTGGATACACCAGACGTTGTGGTTTATTCAAAAATAATTTTAAAAGTCCTACTTTAAATGATTTAATTATACGTTTTCCATATTTTGGCAATAGGCCCCCGTCAATCGCCGGGTAGTAGTAGAGTGGGCCAGACCGACATTGTATACACATATAGGTACCCAGAATAATATTGAAACACCACTGTTTAGTTGTGTTTACTGTTTGAGCTTTGAGGGCCTATTTTTATAAATGTTTAATATCTTAATGAATGGTCGCTGGTATTGGTATGTACATAATATATATTTTAATTATTATACATTTTGATTATTGCGTACAGTATAATATTAACGTCCCTAGTATCATCAGTCAACTGTTTAGTGTTTAATGTTAAATAAATTAAATTAATTCGATGGTCTACGGCGTTTACATTCTACATTCTACTGTAACCAAAAACCACTCGTTACCAAGTTACCAAGTAGTAACGATGTGAAAATCTATTTTATTTTTCTACCTTTTCTTACATCGTAAGAACACTAATGTCGGGTTGCATAAAAAAATTGATTGATTTAATGGACCAATCATGGGCTACTAAATCGTGTTTAAGAAGAGACCATTAGCTCACTATTGATTCGTTAAATGTCTGGTGACTGTTTGTGCAACCCGACGTAAATGTTAATTTTAAAGTACAATGTATATAGTATTAAATTTATCTGTAGTCCGCAGATAAAAGATACCGACGTCGGAACGTATGTCCGACGACCGACGTTATTTAATTTGTTCGTACTAAAATATTTATTTTTTTTTTTTTGAAATCTAAATAATATGAAAACATTCGTGCACCAAACATTTGTCGGATACCCTCGAACGTCCGCCAGGCGAGTCCGCGTCCAGCGTTGGATCGTTTCCGACGTCGGCATTGAACGTATTAAAATATAAGTGCAGTATTTTCCAACTGGTGTTCCGTGATTTAGCGCCCCGAGGTTTTTGTGACGAATTTGAGAAAAAATAAATTGGTAAATAACATTCGACACCTATGAACGAGAGCTAATCGTCTTCTTGTCGGGATAATCTTTGAGACAACGAGTGACAGACGTCAAGTTCTAAGCTCTCTGATATGTACATGAATAATATTATAAATTATAATATAGTTATTAACGAAATAAATCTTTAAAAACCGTCCTTGGTCCTTACTGTTTTTTTTTCTTCGATATTAGTGACACTCACTCTTTGTGAGTCACGATGATTATGTGAAAAAATGGGGGGGGGGTCTGCAAAATGTTCCAAGTTCCTGCAAAGGTTCTATGAAGCAATGTTCACGATTTCTCTAGGTGTACGTAGATTTGTTGGGCATAGGTACCTACCCGAAATAGGAACGGTTCCACAGGTGGCCGTCGTGCCGGGACGTCGGCGGCTGCAGGAGCTGCAGGTGACCGGCGAACGAGCATTCGTCGTCCAACGGCGGCGGCGGCGGCGGCGGCGGGGTGCCGCAGCTCGCGGTCACGTTCCAGCAGCCGCGGTCCGCAGAGTCGTCGAGGAATGCGCCGCGCCCGTGATTGAACCCTTCGGACGACGAACCGTCCGACGAGTGTTGCCACTGCCAGTACGCGCCGTGCCGCGACGGCGATTCGCGGTCTCCGCCGCAACCGTAGTCGGCCGCCCCCGCGGAGAGATGCCCTCGGTGCGCGCCGAATGACTGCTGCTGCTGATGATGCTGATGGTGATGCTGATGCTCGTGGCCACGCCGGTGCCGGTGCTGATGATGACGGTACTGAACCATGTCCATCGCCGGCCGGCGGTTGTATTCGGCCACACCGATGTCCGTCGCTGGTGGTGTCGTGCCTATATATTACGATTTAATGTACACACGAGGTTTGTTTTGACGTTGTCCCGCTGGACGCGTGATTTCGATTACGGCCGCGAAGGAAATTACGTAGTAGGATCAAAAAGTTCCCGGAATTTATTTATAGAAAAAAAAAAACTATTTTTCTTATCAAATATCTGCTTATTGGAATTAAAAGTGGACATTATTAGCTATCTGTAGGTTTTGTCGTTAAAATTATATATTAGTCTCACGTGAGTCGTAATCGTGTCCATACGGAACGGAGTTTACGCATATTTTCAAAATGTCACAATTTGAACAACGCGCTAACATTAAATTTTGTTTTAAACTTGGAAAAATTGCTGCAGAAACGCTTGAATGTTTGAAAACAGTTTATGGCGATGAAGCATTAAAGAAAACAGCCGTTTATGATTGGTTTAAACGGTTCAAAAATGGTCAAGAGTCACTCGAAGACGAAGAGCGGAGTGGCACAATTGAAGGTCATGTTGATTGTGTTCTTCGACAATGAAGGATTAGTCCACTGGGAATTTGTACCTAATGGACAAACAGTCAACTCAAGTTTTTATATTGAAGTTTTAAAGCGTTTAAGAGATTCAATTCGGCGAAAAAGGCAAAGAAAATGGGAAAATGGTTGGTTTTTGCATCATGACAATTCACCGTGCCACTCGTCTTTTGCAGTTTGGCAATTTTTAACGGATAAAAAAATTTCTACAATTCCACAACCCCCGTATTCGCCAGACATTGCTCCATGTGACTTCTGGCTGTTTTCAAATCTAAAACTTGGACTCAAAGGTGAACGTTTTGCGACGATTGAAGACATTAAAGTTAACGCAACAACAAATCTCAGGGCCATTCCAATAGAGGGATACCAAAGATGTTTCCAGCAGTTACAAAGTCGTTGGAGTAAGTGTGTCTGTGCTGAAGGACGATACTTTGAAGGAGATTAAGTAGATTTATATTTAAATTGTATACATAAAAAAATAAAATGAAATTCCGGGAACTTTTTGATCCTACTACGTATGTAATGAGGCGTACC